>JACCIY010000135.1:0-87732 GCA_025506505.1 Flaveria sonorensis
GTTTTTAAGCAAAATGGCTAGTAATATTTTTTGCATTTCTATCACCACGTTGCATCAAATTTAGAAGTAAGTTTATATTCTTATTTACTGTTCATCTTTAGATTTGTAATTTTATATTTTTATTGCTAATATAATTTGTATATTTTTATGTGTAGCAATCGGCAAAAGAAGAAGAAAACTTAAAAATTCAGTACAAACAATGACGGGCATTAACTAGTTTGAAAGGTAATGTGTATAATTGTATATTGTTTGTGTAGCAATCAGTAGGTATATTTATAGAAATTTACATTTTTGTTGTAGCACTTGAAGTTTTATGTGTAGCACTTGAAGTTTTGTAGCACTTGAAGTTTTATGTGTAGCACTTGCTAATATAATTTGTATATTTTTATGTGTAGCATTTGAAGTTTTTAAGAAAATCAAAAAAAAAAAAATAGTGAAAAAGAAGGTATGATGCTGGAAATTAAGAATGAAGAAAGAGTTTGAAAGAAGATCAAGATTTATTTTCTTGTGTTTTATGTATTGGTCAAAAACAATTAATTTGAATTTGGTTGTTTACATTTATTTGTTACTAAAACTTGGTTGTATGTTTTTTATTGTTAACACCTATACTTTGTTTGATTACCGTTAATATCAGTTGTTTGTTTTTATTTATATTAAATGTGAAAAATACATTTTTTAAAAAAAATCGAGCTGGCTCGACGAGCCACGAACTGGCTCGAGCTTTTCACGAGCCGAACTCGAGCTCGTTTTTTCAGCTCGCTTAAATTTTCGAGCCGCGCCGAGCTGGCTAGTTAGGCTCGAGCTCGACCCGAACCCATCTTGGCTCGGCTTGGTTCGTTCGGCTCGTTTACAGCCCTAAAATAAACAGAATGAAGATGAAAAGAGGTATGTCAAGATCATTCATTTTTTTTAATTGAAGATGAACATTTAGTCGAATAAATTTTGTTCATGTATATTTGTTAAAAAATAACATGTTTGTGTTTTTTATTATTATTCGTTAAAAAATCTAAATGAACATTCTCGGCTTGGGTTGGGTTTGTTAAAATCATTAATTGTTTTGTCAAAAAGCCACTTGGGGAAATGACTTTTTCACTAGACATTATTGATCATTAATCGATTTTTCTTATTATTTAAAAATATATGTTTGGTTTTTTTATTTAACTTTCATATTGTGTAAGGTCCAGTGAGAAAATGGATCATTCTGAGCTAATATATTCAATATTAGTGTACACTTTTATGCAATAGCTTGTTTTCGGTGCTTTTTATAATCCCATAAAACCCATAATTACATATGACTTCAATCCATTATTTATATTTCAACAGTCAATTACGTGGTTCTTTCAGTCATAAAATTCATACGACATAGTTCAGGATGGAACCTTATACTCCCACTCTTACAATTTTTTGCCCATTATCAAGAAACTAAATGAAGGCGAAAATGAAGGAAAGAAGCCTACACATTCGTTGCAAGCAGACGGCAAACCAAAGACTGATCTAGAAATCGTTGGAAGTGAAGGGTGAACCAATTTGATTGAACCAAAAAAAACGAGCATGATGGTCACAATGATCTTTTGTTTATATGTTACATATACATAAATAGTTTGCATATATATAACTGAAAATTTCATATACACTATGTGTGTTCTACTATGCCTATATTAATCATTATTTATATACATATATGTAAATGTTAAACAAGTGCTGGTTTTTTATTTTTTATTTTATCCAAGTCTTGAAAGAAAAACCTTAAGCTCGAATGAGAACTACTTTTCTTACATGTGTGCCTTTTAATATTATGGTTTTATAATATTTTCAAAGCCTTTTTGCTGACCAGATTTTTTGCACATGATATGTAACATTGTACGTTATTCTATGTATGTGTAACTTAAGCTTTTATATATGCAGATTTTTATATATATGCAATGTTGACATATGTGTAGGCTATAATTTTATATAGTAAGCTAGTCGTTTTGCTACATGTAAATTTTTTTATAAATGTTCATGTTCTTCGTTTTGATCCAAACTATTCAAATCAAAAGACTGGAATTATTTGATATCCAAAATATATGACAATAGGAGAGATAATTCGAAAAAAAAGTTCAAAATCTATTATGATGATATATAGAGACGGGTAATGTAAAAAACTGTTTTGCTTATGATGATACAGTTGTATCCTTAATGACTAAATACTAATTGTCTTTCCGCATAATTACAAATTTACATTGTGTCATCAACTAATTATGGTCCTTGACCAGCCACGATCAATAATTATCAAAGGTTTTTCAAGATCTCTTAGAACATTGAGTTGTTAACTAATTATAGTCCTTGACAACATGATCAATAGTTATCAAAGTTTTTTCAAGTTCCCATAGAATATTGAGTTCATAATACCCATACCACACATATATATCTTAATAGAAAAAACAACAAACATAGTTATAAACTATTAAAATTTGCAGAAAATTATAGTGATATAATTGCGAAGGAGCCGCAAATCCTACTACAAAACGAGTTTGTGGTAGATAAACTACTGCGAAAATTTGTTGACGGCAAAGTGTCATCACAAGTAGCCATTTGTGTGCAATCTTTTTTACGCGAGGTTGTGTGTTCGCATGATCCTGTTTTTGCGGATTGTTGTAATTACCTCGTGGAAAGTACACCAACCACCCGCTTCATCTATTTTTCTAACACTTAAGTGATATGGGTTCGGATGCGTGTGTTAAAACAAAGTATTTATATTTATTTTCGTTTGATTGCTTGTACTACTTATGCTACTTATTATGTATATGTAAAGAATGAAAAAATCATAAATATAAACTAAATAACGATGGGACAAAAATTATTTGAAACAAATGGGGTAGCTAATGTGAGTTATATAAGTTTCCCCTTTTATGCATCTACAAATCCACCACATGCATAGTGCATCTATCATGATCATCACCTCCCTTTTGTATATATATTTTCTTATTAATTGTATTTATTACGTTATTAGATAACCCTTTAACTTCAACAACGTATAAGTATATGCCATCAACTCCCGTTCGTATGCATTCTGACTCACTTGGCCTACTCAATTACTTTTTTTCTAACAATCTTCAGGTTCAATTCGATCAATATGTCGAGTAGTAGATCAGGGTGGAGAAGCAGGTCAAGGCGAACTCCAAGGATGACAGACGAGTAGATAATGAACTACTATCCAGTTGCAGAACTACTTCCGGAGCTTCAGATCATCCTTCCAACATAAGTATATGTATGGCGAAGTTTAAACCATACCATAGGGATACGGGAGACGAAAGTAAAATCTTTTATGAGGGCAAACTCTATATATTAAAAATTAACACTATCAATGTGAAATTTACACTACTGATGAAAAAAATAAAAGGGCCTCACTAAACTTCCCCGAATGCATGTATCACATGTTTCATCTTATTAATATAATATTAATTATCACTGAATTTGTGCTTTAAGGTTGTACATTAGTCTTGAACAGTTGTACCCTTTTCTTCCTTTTGTTAAGAACAAGCCCTTTAACAACCTATCATGTACAAACTACAAACCACCATAAACTTCTCAAATTACCCTTTTTAATAATCTTTAATTATATTTGCTGAATACATTGAATAAATTTTCTTTATTTTTTTACTAACTTTTCATTAGTTTTGTGTGCATTACAAATGTTTAAACGTTTTTCTTTTAAACGATATTATCAACTACGCTAACTTTTTCTTTATTTAACAGTCTTTTTTACTCGTAGCAACGCCCATATCACAATTTAGTAAAAAAACAAAATCCAAAAGAGACCCGTAGCAACACGCGGTCTCCAATTCTAGTTATGACTAATGTTTCTGACACACTAGAACCGGCTATTATCAACAAATTTTTTTTTTTGGACGGCAAATAGATAATATATTAGAAAAGGGGGCTAACAAGTGACTAAAAACCCCAAAGATACAAGGAAATAAAAGGAAGCAAAACAAAATACAAAAGGCCAGAGAAGGCCCATCAGCCTGAGTCGAATGAAAAATTGCACATACCAGGGAGGACCCTCTTCTTGTTCCTCTCCTTCAGCCACAAAGCCACCAGTACTTTTGCTTCGGATATAACACAAAGAACAGATGGACGTGACGAGCCAAAGAGATTTCATTCCTATGCTTCCATATGCTCCACGTAGTAGTCATAAATATTGCATGAACCGCCTTCTTGAACTCATGTCTCCTTTCAGCAGGTACAGGATTTCCATGAGGTCCCTAAACGAGAATGCAAAAACTTGTTGAATTCCACACTATGAGCTAACTGTAGACTATACATTAGCCGTAAAGCCGCAGCCTATAAAAAGATGAGACACCGATTCTTCCTCTGACTCACAGAACTTGCATAGTGAGGATGTAAGAGGAATGCCTCTTCTTATTAGTGAATCACATGTAAGCAACCGATTTAATTCCGCTTGCCAATTAAAAATGTTAACTTTCTTGGGCACCCATCCATTCCAAGGGAATGCAAATTCATTACCAACCAATAAGCATTGATGTACAGTCATTTGTTACCAACAACCAATAGCAACACAAATGTAAATTTTATTAATATTCGTTGTTAATCCACCCGTGATAAAGAAAGCAGAAAATTTGAAAATAGAAAAGGCAAAAAAATAATTTTTGTAAATATATGATATGTCCTAATGTTGGAGATCATGATCTTTGATTTTCTTACATGGTTTTTTTGTAGGCATCAGCTGCACAAGTGTTACAAGAAGCTTGTGAGTAAGTGCGAAACTTATACAGGCAGATAGATGACCTTAGCGAACGTCTCGCCACGTCATTCGCCAACATTGACAATGAGAGCCAAGCTGCTCGCATAACTCATAAGAAGTCTACTTAATAATAATTAATTAAATAATTAAGTATGAATATAGATAAGAATATTCTACTTATTATTAAAAAACTTATATTATCACCGAAATTAATTAAGCATGAATATACATCGTTGTATGATGAAAACGATTCATCGACCTTCGTTTCCCAACTCATAATAGATATTTTGCCATTATTATATTTAGATATCGGCAACTTTCACTTAATGTTAGCATATGAGATAGAGTAAATATAGTTGCATGCCCTACTTAGTGGAGGCACTAAAATCCTTACCATTCAGAATAGATGTAGAGTATAACGAGAACGTGTGTTCGCCGCTAAAAAAGAAAAGAATAAAGTTTAATATTCAAATCCAGAAAATATAAAGACAGTCAAAACAATCATCTGTTGAAAACTAACCAGATGTTTTAAAGGGAAGTAGATTTCAAAATAACAAAAAACAAACATCGACAAGACTACAACATTTGCTTCTTCTTCTACACTACCGGATGTTGTTTTTCTTAATCCTTAGCAGCAACAGGAGCCTTATTTGCAGGATTGTATATGCTGAAGTCTCCAACTCTCTTCTACCACTAGAAAATTCCATACAATCATATCCCTTACTTAGCGGTTTACATTTAAAATCAGTTAAAATGAGGTTGGTTGCTAAAATCAGTAATACATGGGAGAATGTAAAAACTTGTTGAATTCCACACCATGAGCTAACTGTAGACCACACATTAGCCGTAAAGCCGCAACCTATAAAAAGATGAGACACTGATTCTTCCTCCGACTCACAAAACTTGCATAGTGAGGATGTAAGAGGAATGCCTCTTCTTATTAGTGAATCACATGCAAACAACCGATTTAACTTCGCTTGTCAATTAAAAATGTTAACTTTCTTGGGCACCCATCCATTCCAAGGGAATGCATATTCATTACCAACCAATAAGCATTGATATACAATCATTAATTACCAACAACCAATAGCAAACACAAATGTAAATTTTATTAATATTCGCCGTTAATCCACCAGTGATGAAGAAAGCAGAAAACTTGAAAATAGAAAAGACAAAAAAATAATTTTTGTAAATATGATATGTCCTAATGTTGAGATCATGATCTTTGATTTTCTTACATGGTTTTTTTTAGACATCAGCTGCACAAATGTTACAAGAAGCTTGCGAGTAAGTGCGAAACTTACACAGGCAGAGAGATGACTTTAGCGAACGTCTCGCCACGTCATTCGCCAACATTGACAATGAGAGCCAAGCTGCTCTCATAACTCATAAGAAGTCTACTTAATAATAATTAATTAAATAATTAAGTATGAATATAGATAAGAATATTCTACTTATTATTAAAAATATTCTACTTATTATTAAAAAACTTCTATTATCACCGGAATTAATTAAGCATGAGTATACATCGCTGTATGATGAAAACGATTCATCAACCTTCGTTTCCCAACTCATAATAAATATTTTATCATTATTATATTTAGATATCGGCAAATTTCACTTAATGTTAGCATATGAGATAGAGTAAATATAGTTGCATGCCCTACTTAGTGGAGGCACTAAAATCCTTACCATTCAGAATAGATGTAGAGTAAAATGAGAACGTGTGTTCGCCGCTAAAAAGAAAAGAATAAAGTTTAATATTCAAATCCAGAAAATATAAAGACAGTCAAAACAATCATCTGTTGAAAACTAACCAGATGTTTTAAAAGGAAAGTAGATTTCAAAATAACAAAAAACAAACATCGACAAGACTACAACATTTGCTTCTTCTTCTACACTACCGGATGTTGTTTTCCTTAATTCTTAGCAGCAACAGGAGCCTTATTTGCAGGATTGTATACGCTGAAGTCTCCAAACTCTCTTCTACCACTAGAAAATTCCATACAATCATATCCCTTACTTAGGGTTTACATTTAAAATCAGTTAAAATGAGGTTGGTTGCTAAAATCAATAATACATGGGAGAATGCAAAAACTTATTGAATTCCACACTATGAGCTAACTGTAGACCATACATTAGCCGTAAAGCCGCAGCCTATAAAAAAATGAGACACCGATTCTTCCTCCGACTCACAAAACTTGCATAGTGAGGATGCAAGAGGAATGCCTCTTCTTATTAGTGAATCACATGCAAGCAATCGATTTAACTTCGCTTGCCAATTAAAAACGTTAACTTTCTTGGGCACCCATCCATTCCAAGGGAATGCATATTCATTACCAACCAATAAGCATTGATATACAGTCATTAGTTACCAACAACTAATAGCAAACACAAATGTAAATTTTATTAATATTCGTTGTTAATCCACAGTGATAAAAAAAGCAAAAAATTTGAAAATAGAAAGGCAAAATATAACTTTTGTAAATATATGATATGTCCTAATGTTGGAGATCATGATCTTTGATTTTCTTACATGGTTTTTTTGTAAGCATCAGTTGTACAAGTGTTACAAGAAGCTTGTGAGTAAGTGCGAAACTTATACAGACAGAGAGATGACCTTAGCGAACGTCTCGCCACGTCATTCGCCAACATTGACAATGAGAACCAAGCTGCTCTCATAACTCATAAGAAGTCTGCTTAATAATAATTAATTAAATAATTAAGTATGAATATAGATAAGAATATTCTACTTATTATTAAAAACCTTATATTATCACCGGAATTAATTAAGCATGAATATACATCGCTGTATGATGAAAACGATTCATCAACCTTCGTTTCCCAACTCATAATAGATATTTTGCCATTATTATTTAGATATCAGCAACTTTCACTTAATGTTAGCATATGAGATAGAGTAAATATAGTTGCATGCCCTCCTTAGTGGAGGCACTAAAATCCTTACCATTCAGAATAGATGTAGAGTAAAACGAGAACATGTGTTCGCCGCTAAAAAAGAAAAGAATAAAGTTTAATATTTAAATCCAGAAAATATAAAGACAGTCAAAACAATCATCTGTTGAAAACTAACCAGATGTTTTAAAGGGAAGTAGATTTCAAAATAACAAAAAAACAAACATCGACAAGACTACAACATTTGCTTCTTCTTCTACACTACCGGATGTTGTTTTCCTTAATCCTTAGCAGCAACAGAAGCCTTATTTGCAAGATTGTATACGCTGAAGTCTCCAAACTCTCTTCTACCACTAGAAAAATTCCATACAATCATATCCCTTACTTAGCGGTTTACATTTAAAATCAGTTAAAATAAGGTTAGTTGCTAAAATCAGTAATGCATGGGAGTTCTTTTCTATATATTATGAGAACCCGTAAGGCAAAACTCACGAGTCCCACCGAAACCTGGTAACTAGTGGGACCATAGACAACGGGCTGCTTACCTTGGGCAGTTGGCCTTTAAGGGGTTTAGGACACAATGGAAGTTGTATTCTAGTCCGAGACTTTGTAGGGGTGAGCAGAAAAACTGAATAATTGAAGCAATTAATAAACTAATGGTTCGGTTATGATTGTTTTTGATAAACATTTTTTTGGGTAATATGTGTACAGAACCGAATTAAATGAACTAAATAGACAAAAAAACATCCTTTCTTATGTTCTATTTTTTATAGATTATATGTTATATGTTCGAAAAATATTAGTTCTATATATTCTCCTTTATAAATTAACCAATCAAGTCTTGCTCGCATTTCATGCAACCCATAATATAATTGGGTTTATTAAATAAAACTAGTTTTAGTCCACACACATCCAAAGCAGGTGGTCAACTGGTGTTTAATCAAACTAACCGAATCATTTCTTCCAATAACCGTTAATAATTGAAAGCAATCTTTTATCAACATCTAAAAAACCAAATACTGGTACAGGAACGGTTTTAACCAAAAACTAAACCAAACAGACTCATGCTCACATTTAACACTACGAAAGAGAATTAAGCGCTTACCATTGCTCCACCCCTACCTATTATGAAGAGTGTGACTTGTACACTACCAATTACAAGAAAAAACAAAAGAACACAATTACACAAGTGCAAAATCGTATCTTTTAAGGATTCTAGTGGTATACTAATCATTTCCGATTGTGTACAAGTCACCTCCCACTTAGTTTGCCTTTAAATTAAGAGATTTTAAATAAAGTCAATGATCAAAGTCAAAGATGCGTAAAGAAACATACCTGTGAGTAACGTCCCAACCTGCAGGTAAATATCGAGGATTAATGCTTTCGACAAATACTTGTCTCCATCTTTGGCAAAACTCCTGAATCCCATTTTCCCCATGATTCTTCAGCAAATAATCAACAACTTGTTTCCCATGGGGGCCATGCCCTAAAAGTGATAGCTTTGAACTACATGTAGCAAAGACCCCCTCATCTGAACTCGGATGACATGACCCGTTTGGTTCAGATGGATCCATAACATCCAGATTAGAACCATTTTCAGGCTCGCTAACTTCATTTTTATTAGCTGCTGAATCCACAGTATTTCCCTTGATGTCCTTGTCTGTAACAATGTTCTTTGCAGAAACATTATTAAGAGACATGCCTCGTTTTTTCAGTAATCGTCTTTTTTCGTGAGGACTCATTCCTACTAGTAAAGCCTTCTCCAAATCTTCCTCTGATATATCTCTTCCTCCATAATATTTCTTGACAACCTGCAAAACAAATAAAATTAAGACCCGTTCTAAAATAATTGTATTCTAGTGGATATAACCATCTAAATAGCTTCATCCAGAAATGCAGGTTACTAAAATAACTAACTTTTATGTAATCTCAAGTAACGCGGTATTTATTTACATAAGAGATAGAAAATGGCATACAGGTCACAAAACACAATAATTATTTACAATTAACCCATCCAGACCTTCAGGAAAAGACACACTTCAACCTGAACCAATTTTGGGATGACACCTGATCTGCCAACTCTATACATGCTACATGATTATGGTTTCATTTCGAGCAGCAAATAGTATGTGTTTGATTATAGATACTATAATTTATAACACGCTTGCTACCTGCTTGAATTCCTCATAGCGCTGAGGTGTCGCCTGATTCTATTATTAACACATTATTCTTTCTACCATCACTGTTGGCAAATTAATTATTTATTAAACGCTTGCTACCTGTTGGCAAATTCTTTCTACCATCACTGTTGGCAAATTAATTATTTATTATAATTTACAACACGCTTGCTACCTGCTTGAATTCCTCATAGCGCTGAGGTGTTGCCTGATTCTATTATTAACACATTATTCTTTCTACCATCACTGTTGGCAAATTAATTATTTATTAAAAAACTGAGAAATAGACAAAAAGGGTTCACAGGTCAACTTAATCTGACCCGTCACCCCAAAAATATAATATGTTTCAACTCTAACCCGTTTTGACGACCCACCCCTCTTGTCCCCTCTGTAAATACAACATGAGCAATTAATTTGTGTTTTCTCATACCTGCTTCAATTCCTCACGGCGCTGAGGTGGCATCCGTGGCCATGTCTTAAAAGAGCCATTGCAGCCGTTCTCAACTCTAAAGGAGACACACCGCCATCACCAAGTTTCATGACAGATGTTGAAGAACTAGAAACATCTTGTTCCTCATTAGAACTAACCACTTTATGTACAAACAACGGTATCCCAAATTCTAAAGCTACTTTCTTTTTGTACTTCTCAGCAGATTTATGTGCTTTTTCATGGCAGTCGACGCAAACTAGAACAATATCATGAGACCGGTGGCTTTTTAAATGTTCAGGAAAGTGTATTCTATAGCATGATGGGATTATACGGTAGCGTAAATAGTGATTTCCTTCACCACACCCTACACATATATTCTTTTTACTTTGAATGTAAAAATCATTTCCTTCATCTTCTGGGCGGCCTTTGGGTTCAAAGAGAAGCATTATGGCCGGTGGGTCTTCATCAACAAGTTTTGCTAGGTCCCGCTGCAAATACCTGTAATCTTATTGGTTATGTATATTCCGGGTAAGCAAATATCTTTGTTTTCACTATTACAAAGACGATCAACTTATAAAAAGTTCTATTAAAGCTTCGAAATCTGAGCTGGTTACTCGGTCAAAATGATGACTTGGGAGTTGAAGTATCGTGCTGAAAGTTTACCCTAAATCAAGTTTTTGAAAGTTTGAGCTGCTTTGCAAGGACGCATAACATGTATTACTCGAAAAGTAAAATCAGATCGAAGAGAGTAACCTTTCTATGCAAATTACTGATTCCAAATTCTAAATTTAGAGTTGGCTAAATGGCAGGTTACCTAAGTCAGAGACAAGTTAAAACAGGCAATATTCCCAAAAACACACGATTGCCCAAAATACAACATTGCCCAGTAAAATCCCAGCCACATCAAACCTATTGGTAGGGTCTAGGGAGGGTGGAATGTTGGCAAACCATACCTCTATCCCAGGGGATAGAGAGGCTGCTTCTAGGCAGACCCCGGCGGCTCGAAAAAATATTTGAAGTTTAGGATAACATAAAGTATATTGTTTCAGTAATAATCTTTCTTAGAGATGAAGTTTATGCATTAAAATACATACTCCCAATGTCCCAATATAGTTTTCCGCAAGCAGAACAAACATTTCAAGCCACATATTTAAGGCAACTTTTAGTAAAGATAATGCCAATAATAATCAAACAGAAGAATTAATTTCAGACAATAAAACTAAAAAGAAAAACATGGACAATAATTTTGAGACAGAGGGAGTATTAGGCTAAGTTAGCACTTGACACATTTCATCTAAAGCCATTTCTTAAAAATGATCAATACTAACCATTCTAGCTTCCTTCGATCACAGTAACATAACAATCTTCCATCATTAGCATATATCCTGCAGTTATGATACACTGGAGATTTGCAAGAAAACTTCTGAACAAAAAGATCTCGAGAAGCCTTGCGAGCAACTTGTTTTGGAAACTTATATCCATTTTCCTTTGAAACTAATCTCTTTGTAGATTTGATGTCAGCTTTAGAAAGTAGGCTGTAGTTATAAAGTGAAAAGGGGCAAGAACCATTTGGACCAAGGTGTTTTTTGAGAATTAATTGAAATATATCATCAAGGCTGTTTATCTCATTTTGGAGGAGGTAAGAAAAGTCATCCAGATGACTCAAAACAACAGAGGATGGAAGACCAGGGGCAGAATTGGAATTAAGAAAGTCTATGTCTATATCAGCTTGTGATATTGTAGTGCAAATATCTGTTGAAGTTAATGGAACCTTTTCAGCTAGAGAGACAATAGCATTATCAGATAGCACGTATTTAAGGCTCTCATCATGCACACGGGCCTACAATGACACATACATAAAATCAGTCAACAGACAAAGCTGACAAGTACAAAGTGGAGGTGGAACATTTTGCCCTGCATACTTATGAATTAGTCAACTCGGGTTATATTTTACATCTAATACATCAAAGTATCTTAAAAATACCTATATATTTAAAAACATATTAAAAAATATAAAAAAATTAAATATTTAATAGGCCATAGATACTTTGAGAAAGTATTAGTCGACTCTGGCATATTAAAAAAAAAAAACTAAAAATAGAAAATCATTAAAAAGGGAACATGCTCAAAGTATCTTTAATTCCAAAGATCTCCTAAATATTTAAACTCAAAAATTTAGATTAGTATTTAAATAATATAACTTAGTGAATTATACTTAGACCTCCTAGATCTTTTTAGTCAACAATTTTAACTAATATTGAAATAACATAATTTAGTAGATCATATTTGGCACACCAATTATAAATTGAAAAACATAATAACAAATGCGGCCTCCCCAAGCGATTTAGAATTTACACTATGGCCAACAAAATTAATAAATCAACCTTAGAGGCCACCAAAGTATCAATGTAAAGCTAGAAGGAAAATTGTAAAATGACAAGATGCACCTATACTTAAAGCTTTGTGACTTAAGAATTGTAGCATGAAAAAGATACCCCTGAATCTACACATATATGGGTTAATGTGTTATCAATCCATTTGATTATTTTGAGTACAATAAGGAGCATACTTTTGTCATTATTACTACTCTACATGTGGCAAAAGCTTTAAACAACAGCATTTCATCATTTTTCAAATTTCTTGGCAATCGAATTAGAGAAAACGAAATCAAATTGACGCTTGTCTGTCCGCTAGAATTTTTTTCAATAGTTGGGTAGCCTTAATGAGAACTTTTGAATACTTAGTCGACATACTTATACATTATCCGAGAACAGAAGGTTTGGACAAGAAAGAAGTGTTTTGGGTCAACCCAGCCAAACCCATTTTGTAAGGCACCATAAAGTTACTGTTTAACCAGAACCTGTTCAGGCTTGTTACCAAACCCGCCCTCAACCACCCGTTTTTCAGTTCCATCCAAGGGTAAGTGTAAGTTGTTTACCATCAAGTCCCTCCAAGTGCATAGACGCCTAACAAGATACTGAAACTGCATGAAAATAGAAATTGCAAAATGGTAGTTCAGAGATTTTGCATAAGGTAATGGCAGAATCGAAAAATGCATTAATTTAGGGTGTAACTGCCTAGCTATGATTTGTTTTGGTTTCCTGGTTTCAAGGTTAAAAGTACGGAATCGAGCCTCGAGGCGTTTTCCCTTCGCCTCATGAGGCGTAAGCCTCGAGGCGAACCGAGGCGTAAGCCCGAGGCGGAATTAAAAAATAAATATAAAAATTATATATCTTATAAAAAATAAAATACAGACTAATTTTATCATCGAATTCATCAAAAACATAAAAATCACACATTAAAAAGACATGGAATGTTTGAAACTAACACAAAAAGTCTAAAACATCGAAAACAAAGTGTAAAACCCCCTGAGGCACCCTGAGGCGCACCTGAGGCGCAGCCTTTCTCACCGCCTCAGCCATATGAGGCGCACATACAAAATAATCCCCTGAGGCGCCGCCTCGTGCTCGTTTTTTGGGCGCCTCGCCTCGAGGCGTACGCCTCAACCGTTTTTTAAAACCATGCCTGGTTTTATTTAGTTTCTTTTTTGTAGGCCGGTATCCCCTATAAATAGAAGTGTAAACCTTATAATAAACACACAAATATACCTCTGAGTTTCACAGTAACATCAGCAATAAACATATTTAACAGCCAGGAAATATCTAGATGCAAGTAAAAAAGTACCTGACTGTTGTTTGTAGAATCTCCATGATCATTTAAATGGCGAGAAATGATAGAAGAAGCAGCAGACTGCCCCGGGGAAGCTTCTAGATCTTTGGTGAAGAGTTGCAGACACGAGGCATTCGAACGCCGGATGGCCTCAGAAACAAAATACAATTTGTCATCGAGACCGGCTGAATTTTCTGATGCACTATTATCTTTAGAACTACATTAGAAAAACGATTGTAAAATACAAGATACCTTATTAAAGGTTGTCTATGTGGTTTTCTCAGTCTGGAATGTTAGAGGATGAAGCCATCTATTGTACACTTGTTAGTTAATAAAATTGATGTAAGTATCATCTTGTTCAATGTAATAAATCACAATCAAGCAAATGCATCCATCATGACATTTACTAGATAAACAGCAAATAAGCCTTATACTATAAACTCATTAAGGCAGACGGCAGGCCAAAAATAAACATTTGATGCAAACTTGTATTATGGTTGATAGAAACATTTGTTAAAAATTTGTATTAATTATAGATAGTTTGTTGAGAGAAAGATCTCACCGTTTTTCTGGTGTTTGAGCTCAGAAACAAGACAATCTGCAATGTAAAGCAAATAGTGTGCATCCATACGAGCATATTCAACCATATCTATTGGTAGTGGACGTTGCCGCCAATCTTCACGCTATGATTCCATATTTGCAACAAAAAAAGCATATGAGCCATACATGATGCATGAACCACTTATGGTCATCAAGCTGCATATAGATATAAAAACTATATCCTGTATGCAGTGAAAAAGATGTCTCAAGGAAAGACTAAATGATGACATATTGTACCTGGTAAAGCTTGTTAGTGGTGACACCACAGTATGTTTCAAGTAAGTAGGCTAATGATCTCTGTGGTTTTGATAACACATCACAAGCCTGCAAGATATTCAATCACCTAGCTTCAGAAAATTAACAAACAGAAACTAAAAACTGTCTTTTCTGAGACACGTGATTGTACACAGTAATCTCACCTTTGCAGTGTCAAATAAGTTTACAACATAAATATGAAAATCCCGTTGTAGCCATATAACATCATTATCAGCACCATGGAACACCTAAACAAACCAAAAGTCGCTCATTAAGACACATAATATTAGATAAATAGACAATTAGTTATTATTAGAGGGTGTGCTATGTAATTATGTTTTCTATTTATACCTCCTGTAATCATCTTTGTCAATTACAATATACACAATACAATTACCAAGTTTAACTTGGTATCAGAGCCTTGTCTCTGCAACCCTAATCTGCCGCCACCCACAACCCTAGCCTGCCACCCTAATCTGCCGCCACCTTAATCTCAACGGCACCACCTGTCCGCTGATCAACATGGCCCTTTTACAGCCATTCTCTGATGCTGCCAAAACAACCCACAACTCTCACAAATTCTCATTCAAACTCTCTCCCACAAATTATGGATATTGGAAGGCTATACTTCAACCCTTTTTGGTTACAAACAATCTCTATGGCTACGTGGATGGCACAATCCCATGTCCACCAGCCACTATTCAACCACCCTCCCCTGCTGCTGATCGACCACCACCTGAACCACAGCCAAACCCTAATCACACCAAATGGCTATCAAACGATGCTCATATTCGTATGCTCATTCTTTCAACTATCTCCGAATCTGCCTTCAGTCATGTTCAACACACTAGCACATCACGTGAACTCTGGTTGGCTCTTGAACGAGCCCATTCACCCAACACTATCTCCCGAGAATTTACTCTCAAACAAGAATTGCTGAAAATCGAGATGAAAAGTGATGAAGCATCATCCGCCTACCTTGAACGAGCACAAGAGTACGCGGACGCTTTAGCCAATATTGGTGAACCGGTAAAAGAAAAGGATCTGGTTATGTTGGTTGTTGCTGGATTACGAGACGAGTACCATGCACTTAAGAGTAGCATTCTCACTCGACAATTTCCTACTGCTTTTAACGAATTACATGCCCTGATTTCTGACCATGACTTTATGATCAAAAAATCTTTACCCATTGTCCCTCCAGCCCAGGCATTCACAGCCGCAACCAACAACCCCGTACCCGCTACATCTCCTCTCGGCCCCTCTCACTCTCCCACCATCCAAGCCTTACAACAACTTGTTAACCAACTGAGCATTCAGCCCCAGTCCTTGCAACCGGCTTTACCTCAACCTCAAGCCTATTACACCAACCGTTCTGGAAATACTAGGAGCCGTGGTCAAAACAACAGACGGGGGCGAGGTTCTTACAACAACAATACAAACTACAATAACCGCAATCAGAACAGCAACAACCGCAACCAGTTTTCATGGGCATCTACCCAGAACACAGTTTTTGATACATGTATTCGATGTGGAATTGGCCACATCCCCTCTCAGTGCCCTAACCGAGATCCGTCTACCATGCGTGGTCGTTCACCGTCTGCCAATTATGCTGATGCCCGCTCACAAGCTTCCACCTCTTGGCGTCCGGATACCGGTTCTACTCACCATGTGACACCTGATCTTTCAAGCTTTGAGTATTCTGAACCATATAATAGTGGGGACAATCTTTTTGTTGGTGATGGTAAGGCTCTTCCAATCCTTCATATTGGTTCTTCTCGCTATTATTCTCCAAACCGAACTTTTTCCCTAAACAATATTCTTTATGTTCCAACAATTAAACAAAACCTCCTTTCCGTTCAACAATTTTTTCATGATAATAACGTGTTCTTTGAATTTCACTCTAATTTCTTTTCTGTGAAGGACAAGTTTACACGCACTACCCTCCTCACGGGTCCAACAATGATGGTCTTTACTCATTCTGTCTTCCTCGGATTCAGGATGTTTCCAAAGTTGCTTTCTCTACTGCTCGTGCTTCGTACAAGACTTGGCATCAAAGGCTTGGTCATCCACATCATCAAACTTTAAATACTATGCTTTCTAAGTATTTTTTACCTGTTTTAGACAAAAATTCTGGTTTTGCTTGTGATTCCTGTTTTGTGGGAAAATCTTCCAAACTTTCATTACCTTTATCTGATTATAAAAGTTCACATGTCTTAGATTTGGTTATTTGTGATGTTTGGGGCCCTGCACCAGTTTCTTCGTATGATGGTCACCATTAATTTTTATTATGTATTGATCATTATTCTAAATTCCTGTGGTTCTTTCCTTTAAAACTTAAATCTGATGTGTTTCTCACCTTCCAACACTTCATAACCATGGCTGAACGACAGTTTAAAACAAAACTTAAATCGGTCCAAACCGACTGGGGAGGTGAGTTATGAAAATTATCCCCTTTCTTTTTAGAACATTGCATTATCCACAGACTTTCCTGTCCACATACAAGTGAACAGAATGGCGTCATTGAGCGTTGTCATGGCCACGTCGTCGAAACTGGGCTTACTTTACTCGCTCAGTCTCATGTTCCACAAAAATTCTGGCGCTTTGCTTTTGGCACGACAGTCTACTTAATTAACCGGATGCCCTCTCGCTACAACTCACATATGTCTCCATTTGAACATCTTTTCCAACGCAAACCCGATTACTCTTTTCTTCGGGTTTTTGGGTGCCAGTGCTACCCACATCTTCGAGCCTACAATTCTCACAAAATGGATCTTCGATCCATTCCG
This sequence comes from Flaveria sonorensis, assembly GCA_025506505.1. NCBI lineage: Eukaryota > Viridiplantae > Streptophyta > Magnoliopsida > Asterales > Asteraceae > Flaveria > Flaveria sonorensis. The sequence continues at coordinate 17,581 of JACCIY010000135.1, forward strand.
TGTGTTTTTCTCGGATATAGCACCTCACATTACGGATACCGGTGCTTTGATCCCCACTCTAACCGGCTTTACATTACTCGTCATGTTCGCTTTAATGAACATGCCTTTCCTTTTCAACCATCACCTTCTTCTGCCCAACCAACACCACAATCTCCTTATTATTCCTCTTATCCCACTCCACCTATATCACCAGACCAAACACCCACCACAACGGCCCACTCACACCCACCAGCCCACTTCTCATCACCAGACCATACACCAACCCCTACATCACCAACCCATACATCAGCCCCCATATCCAACTCAACTCCACCACCCACTTCTCATCATCAGACCATACACCACCCCTACCTCACCAACCCATACATCAGCCCCCATATCCAACTCAACTCCACCACCCCGTTCGGCATCCTCATCTACAAACACTACTTCCACTCCTCCATCTGTTCCTCCTCCTCCACCGCCACCTCGAACCCGCCCACCTAATCTGCGACCCAATCCGAAACAACCTTCTCGGTACAATCCTTCCTCTTACACTACAACCATCTCCCCGGGTACTGAACCCGTGTCCTTTGCTATTGCCAACAAAGATCCTCGCTGGCGGAAAGCCATGGCTGAAGAATACTCGACGCTTGTTCGAAACGGCACTTGGTCTTTAGTTCCACGTCGTCAAAATACGAATGTTGTGGATTGCAAATGGGTATACAAATTAAAACAGGATCAAACTGGAGCTGTCACGCGTTACAAAGCGCGTCTTGTAGCTAAAGGCTTTCGCCAACAACCAGGTGTGGATTATCATGATACATTTAGTCCAGTTGTCAAGGCTACTACCATTCGTGTTGTCTTGTCTATTGCTGTCACGAGAGGGTGGTCTCTTCGACAATTGGATATACAAAATGCCTTTTTGCATGGTGATCTCAAAGAAACAGTTTATCTCCGACAGCCACCTGGTTTTATTGATCCTCAAAAACCAGATCATGTGTGTCTTCTTCATAAGTCTCTTTATGGACTTAAACAGGCTCCACGGGCGTCGTTTCATCGGCTGTCATCTGCTCTAATTGCCCTTGGATTTAGAGGATCCAAAACAGATCCTTCCTTGTTTATTTATTTAGCAGGTAACACTCTATTATATATGTTGGTTTATGTGGATGATCTTATCCTCACTGGCAATAATCCTGCTGCCATTGATAACATTGTTCATCGTCTTAGCACCACTTTAGCTGTTCAAGACTTAGGGAAGTTGTCCTACTTTCTGGGGATTGAGATTGTGCGAACGTGGCAAAGATATCTTATTGTCTCAAAAGAATATATTTTGGAACTACTAAGTCGGGCTGGGCTTTCTCAAGCCAAACCGATTCCTTCAACCATGACCACTTCTGCCAATCTAACACTTGGTGACAGCGCCCCATATGATAACCCGGTTCAGTATCGACAAATTGTTGGGGCTCTTCAGTATGTTACGTTATCTCGCCCAGATCTGACATTTGCAATCAACAAAGTCTGTCAGTTTATGCATTCTCCCACAGTTAATCATTGGTCAGCTGTTAAACGGATACTACGATATCTTCGGGGGCACATCTGATTTTGGTCTTGTACTGCATCATAAATTTGCCTCGTTACTTCATGCTTATACCGAAGCATCTCTTACAGCATATTCTGATTCTGATTGGGCTGGCTGTCCGGATGACCGTCGCTCCACCGGGGGATTTGCCATTTGTCTAGGTAACAATCTTGTTTCTTGGGCTGCTCGTAAACAGAAGACTGTCTCTCGGTCATCCACAGAATCTGAATACAAGGCGTTGGCCGACACTGTTGCTGAACTGACTTGGCTAGAGAAACTTCTTCATAAATTGTGTGTTCCTATCACCACTACTCCTACATTGTGGTGTGACAACTTGGGGGCTACCTACTTATCTGCTAATCCAGTGTTTCATGCCAAAACAAAGCATGTTGAAATTGACTTTCACTTTGTACGTGAAATAGTTGCTCAACAACAGCTGGTGGTTCAATTTATATCTACACAGGTTTAGATTGTTGATGTCTTTACCAAGGCGTTACCCTCACAACGGTTTCTATTTTTAAGGTCCAAGCTACAGGTCGAACCTCGGCCTTAGCTTGCGGGGGAATATTAGATAAATAGACAATTAGTTATTATTAGAGGGTGTGCTATGTAATTATGTTTTCTATTTATACCTCCTGCAATCATCTTTGTCAATTACAATATACACAATACAATTACCAAGTTTAACTCATAACATGAAAATAACAAACACAAACGAAAGAAACGAAAGGCCAAGAAAATATTTTTACCATCTAAAGTCAAATCAGTAGGTGAATTACAAAAATGTCGAGCATTCTAAACATATTATACAAAAAAATATTAACCATGTTAAACAACGTGACAAATAATACAAGCTGAAAAAGTAAGGGGATAAATTAATTAGAATTTAGAATTCATTTTCCTTCCAAAGAGTAGGAAGTTAGATTTTGGGAAAATAATGAACGGACTTCAGAGTAGAGAGTTTCATATGCGTTAAATTTTATAGTACAATGAAATCTCATATGTTGGGAAAAGGTACGGTCCTTTGCACAATCTATTGGTCACACACAAGTCAATATCTGCATTTCTTGACACCTAGATTCATAGTTGGTGTTCTTCCATTAAAGTGTTAAACAAATAAGAACCAAAAACTCTTTATATATAGCCAATAAGACAAGTAGTCAACCTCGTTACATGATCCAACAATCAGCAAAGTAAATATTGAGGCACAAACCTACAAAAGTACCTTGCATATGTTGGGATTGGCAAATACAGGGCCAAGCATTCCCATAATATCATGAACAGCAATGGTGTCCACCAAATAATCTTCATATCTAGTAGAAATCTAAATATAAGAAAATAAACACTAAACATTAAAACACAGTCTCCTTGACAATATCAATGCTAATACTTCTTAAAAAATAATTATATGCTTGCCTGAATAAGAGCTGTAAACCCTAAGAATGACCGTAAGCTATGCTGCTCAGTATCCACAGCAAACACCCTTTCTTTATTCAAAACCTCAACAAGTCCCTTTAACTTTGACTCATCATCAACCCAAACATATGTATCATTCATGCTCATATCCATAATTCCGTTAGAAAACTCAAATTCTAGCTGTGATTTCTCCAAGAGAGCCTTGATCTCTGATTCATAGGGATGCAAATCTGAAGAACTGTCTGCAGTTATTCAAAAACTCTCATTCAATAGATGCATAATCAACACATTACCATAAACAAAGAGACATCAAAACAAGTAAGTAGTAACAATCAGTAATCATCACACGTACAAAACAGATATCAAATTTAAACATAACATCCACCAAGTCTAGCTAGGATTCATAGATATATCAACATTCCTAAAGCAAAATTTACTTGATGAATCGTTTCCGTCGAGCTTCAGGTGCATGAATGGAGTTACAATTAGTGATTGTTTTAACAAAATTAACACATTAGTGATCAACTAATCCTCACATAATTACAATATGAATATATCAAATTAAAACATAACATCCATCAAGTCCAGCTCGTGTTCATAGTTATATTATCATTCAATTAAATTTACTCGATGAAAGTGTTACCGTCGAGCTTGAGGTGCTTAAATGGAGTTGCAATTAGTGATTGATCAACCAATTAAGACATAAGTACTCAACTAATAATCACACAAACACAATACGAACATCAAATTCAAACAAAACATCCACCAACTCCAGCTAGGGTTTATAGCCATGTTAACATTCCTAGAGCAAAATTAACTTGACGAGAACGTTACCGTCGAGCTTGAGGTGCTTGAATGCAGCATACGAATTGTTCCCTAAAACACGCTTAAACTTGTGCTGCGGTTTTGCTTCTGATTTCAAGTAACAAGAGCTCATGTTCTGTTTTCGCTTTCGCTGCTTCCGAAACCTGTTCGCCATTAAAATTGAAACTACAGCAAGACATGTAACTGTAAATGCGATTTTGAGCTTGTTGTTAGTCTCCATTATTAATTCTATCAAGTTCACAGTGAAGTTGAAGGTTGACGACAATGGCTACAAAGGGATTGGAATTTGGAAGAAGATTCAGGGATACAGTGGCGGTTCTACACTTCTATGTACCCAACACATGGTCCACACACGTTAATGGGCTCAACATTTGGGCAAATGCTTGGGCCCACTGAAAACAAATGGATTAGGCCCATTTTAAAGTGACTTCGGCCTTTGGGAGTTTGGGCCTTGGTCATGAACCGTTCTTTTGCCATGTGATCAAGTTCTTAAGAATTAAATCAAGAGATTTAGAAAGGGATAATGAAAATACCATAGCGATAAGAATTTTAATGGAGAAGGAGCTATTAAGTCTTTGCATACCGTAAATGTTTGTACATTTCTGAATGGCTTACGATTACATACAATCATTTATAAATAAAAAAGGAGAACCGTAAATTAAACATGAGGATTAATAAGATTAACGTACCAACAGTAAACACAAATCTCCAACCATGTACCAAGCAAGATGAAAACACCTTAATAGGATGAGAGCTTCAAGTCCAGGTGTCACTAGCAACCTGGATCTAATATGCACACCATGAACAGATACTATTAAGGCACCACACTAATGAGTGTATTTTTATGATAAATCTCCATGTGAGAATAAGTAAACACATTTCAAAGTATAAAGGTATTGGGGGGGAGGGGGGGGGGTTATGTTAGTGAGATAGTAGTTAATCGAAACGATGTCTGGTTCTTGCTATTTACAAATAAGCATAGGCGAAGCTTCTATGGGGCAAGGGGGGCCTCGCGCCCCCTCTATTTTTTTTCCGCAGTGGTGTTAATTTTCGGATCGTTAGTGTAAATTTTAGTCCGGTTGTGAATTTTTTAATAAATGTAGAGTTCGTCCCCCATAAAATAATTTATTTTCGCTCCCGCCCCCCCTTAAGGTATGATCCAAACTTCACCACTGCAAATAAGCATGATGTATGTATGTTGTCAGTGCGTAGCCCCCTACATTACATTATGTATTCATTACGGTAAAAGATTGTAATGCATAGTTTATATAAATTATATTACAATATTTCAACAAAAGAAATTTGAAAAAAAAGGATTAGGACTCGAAACTTTACAACAAAATTACATGTTAATTTCATTAAATGTTTGTGAGTCTTAAGTGTCCTTGGTAAAATGGTTCGCATTATGAAACTACAAATCTTAACCTTAAAAATTGTATCTATCAATATTTCTTTTATATAAAAAGTGAATTAATTGGTATGAAAATTGAAAACACTTGATTTAGGCATTAGTACATGAAACGAAAAGGGGTGTTAAGTTGTTTTAGGGGTCCCTTTACAATGCATATTTTGGACCATCAATTGGTTTGGGTCTATTAGCATGTAAATGTACAATCTAAACATCTTTATACGTGATGCCTCAAAGAACACCACATGTGTTTGGGACCATCCATTCTGAAAAGTGGAAAACGAACTGTACTTTCCTACAACACAACCCCCCCTCTCCTCATCCTACAATTTGTACATGTCAAGTAGGCAAATACACCCCTGCCATTGGTATACGCCCGCCCTAAACTTATACGAATTCGTGTAGGCGCTTATACACACACTTACATGCTTATTTTGCTCATGTATGCTCGTCCTTGATTTTATTATAGACATGCAATCAAGAGTCGACATTACACAACAACTAGTAATTAAGTCTGTATGATGCGGTACGTTTGTGAACTTCATTACTTGTATTGTGATGACAACATCAATGCGGCTAAGTACATAAAATGAGCATACGAAATTGCGTTGGCTTAACTAGGGTGTGGACTAAGGGTGAAAAGAAGGGTAGATTGTCGAGCTTCTATTTATTCCTTGGAGACTTCCATATCGAATAGATGAAGACGAGTTTCCATATGATTCCCTGTTTGATCAAAGAATCCCAGTCCAACAACTCGTTATTCGCTAAATCAGAAAGTCGGGATCATCACTTGTTCGACACGAGTGAGATTCGTGGCCTAATGTTCACCCATCAACATTTATTTTTTTGTTGCTACAATGAATACTTCATCTAAAGTCTAAACTACAATAAAAGTATAAAATCATACTTTCCTGTTTTTATTTGTTATCATACAAAATTTGCGTGTATTTTATCAACATTAAAATACCATAATATAAAGATAAAAACTAAAAAGTGATTTTTTGTTACCACCATCTAACTGACCCGTATTGTAGCCTCGAGGTCAACGGTATGAAAAAAGAAGTCAGACTACGTCTAATGCAAGGCACGTGACCACCATAGAGTAGTATGTATCACCATCACACCCAAACAAAATTTCTATCGTGGGGCATTAACTTCCTAAATGCTGACGTGTCATTTACTAGTAAACCCTCCATCAAACAGTCAGTCAACCAGAATACCACAACACACTTCGATTCCCTTCACAAAAGCCCACACACACACACATATTCACACCACCATGACCACCGCATCACCGTCGCAATCACCGTCGCCTTCACCGGAGATCAACCTTCATCAACAACCACCAGCTTCATCTCCATCGGTTTCATGGATAACAAACTCACCGTCAAAACCTCCGGTTCGATTCAGTCCGCCGTTGATAGCGATGGTTGTGATCATCGCCACCGCGTTCATCGCAATAACTTATTCTCGAACAATTTCCAGACGATTCCTCCTCCTACGGCGGCGTTGGCGCCAGTGGAGGCGACGGCGACGCCTCCTCCGGTCATACGTGCCTTCTTCCGTCGGAAACGGCGACGGTGACATCGAATCCCCTGCGTTTTCCGGTGAAGATTTGTACAATCCGACCTACGGTTATCAGCTTTTTTTCGCCGTACGGTCTAGACGACGCTGTGATTAAGACGATTCCGTTATCGATCCACACGAGAAAAAGCAGTGTTCATGAATGTGCGGTTTGTTTATTGGAATTTGAAGATAACGATTACGTTCGTACTTTACCGGTGTGTTTTCACGCTTTTCACGTCGATTGTATCGATATATGGCTTAGATGTCACGCTAATTGTCCGCTTTGTAGAGCGAGCGTTTTCCGGCCAGATTCACCGTTCAGCCCGATGATGTCCGCTAGAATCCGCCCAAATTTCGAAGATGTGATGATCGAGAGCACGATTACACAACCGTCGCCGGAGCCGATGCCGGAGACGGAACCGGCGACGGAGCATTCCGTTCACGGCGACAGTACACCCGCAACAGGCGAGATCACACTGTTCACACAGGAGGCATCGCTATCTCCGGCGAGAAACTCGTCGGAGGACCGTTTCCACCGGCGAGATTTCCTTCTGAAACGATCATACTCGTTCGGATTTGAACGGAATTTAGGATCGGAGAGGCTCGTGATGGAGCCGGCTACAACGTCGCCGTGGCGGTACCGGCGCGGTGGTGGAGGAAGCTTCTGGAGCAAGCGACCGTCACCGTTCAGTTCTCTAACGAAAACCAGAGTCTTCTCGTTCCGATACTACCGAGGGATGAAGTCACCGTTCTTCCGTCGACGCGGCGGAAGCTTCCTCCCGTTGTCGGAATCAAGTCTCCGGTACGCCGACGTCGCCGGCGGTGGCGGTGGCAGCAGCGGTGGTGGTGGTAGTAGCTCATCTCGCCGGAGAAAGTCGTTCGCGAGCCCAATTTTCATGAGACAATCAGGTGTAAACTCCAGTTTGTTTTCTTCAAGCCGATTGAGAAGCGGTGATCCAGAAGCGTTGCTGTCACCGGAGAGATATAACAGACGGTGATGATGGTGTCCACGTAGGCAACGGCACGTGGGCCCATGGTTAACTTACGGTGACGATGAGTCGCTGTGAGAGACGGTTTGTCGCGGAGAAGGGGTAATTAAATGAAGGCGCGCCAATTGGGGTTACGTGCCTGATGAAACAGGGGGTCATTAAATGGGCTAGTGGGGGACTGTGGTGCGCATTTATGACCGACTACACAAACCAACCTTCTTGTCTATCAACATTAAAGATGACCTTAATTTATGTTATTTATTGTACATTTATATGTAGTATACTTTTTTATGTCAAGTCATTTTTTGTATAATTAGTAAAAAAATGAGCTGATTTTTTTAACAGTCTTGGTTAGATATAAGGACGGGTTTGTGTTTCGTCGTGACGGTACCTCGTAACGACACCGTCAAGATGAGGTCATACCTTTGCGGAACCACTCGTGCGGTACCACCCGGCATGAGTCGCAAAAGAGATTGGTGGTCAAGTCAAATATCTGCATGTTAGTTTGATTGAATTTAAACTTATTAATTAGTTAAGCAGGGAGTGTGATCATTTTTTTTAACGATAAATTCACTCTACTTTTACGCTACACCAAATTACACTATTGTTTGGGTTTGAACTCAAGATATCCTTTCTAAGAGGCAAAGTTTCTACTAAATGGGCTAGTCTTACATCGGTGAATGTGATCACTTATTAATATTTATTTTGTGTCAATTTAAGGTTATGTCATCACTCTTCACCATCTTTCATTCCGTATTTCAATCTAAGAAATACCATCATTCCTAGTTCAATTTTAAGTTTTTCTTTATTTTAAAATACAATAACATTTGCTGATTTTAAAATAATTGTGTAATAAATAAAACTACAAAAACAAATGATAACATTAATATTAATAATTAAAAATTTTAGAAAATATAACTTCAGCTTGAGAAAACATAAAAGTAAACATGTTTTCCAAATACGAGTGAAGGTTAAGATGTGTTTGTTGGTTGTAAATTCCCAAATACTAAATGTGTTTTTTGCATCATCAATTTAAAATTCATTAAATAATTTTCATTTCAGTATCCAATCATTTGACATTCATCTTCTATAATCATATCATGTAGATGCTGTTTGTTTTTTCTGCACCAAAATGTCTGCAGTCTGCGGACAACATCTGCAGGAGAAGAGGTGGACCAAATGTCTGCAGTCTGCAAGAAGAAGACTGTTTGTTTTTAAACCAACTCCATCTTCTTCAATCTTCATACACTTGTTCAATGCAGTACAAAAAGTGTGTATTTAAGCACCATCTTCATACCTCCACAACCACCCACATCAACAAGCTTCAATCTTTCTCAACTTTCACAGAGTCTTCAAAATGCAAAAGCAATCTACAGCGGTCAAGTCCCCTTCGCAAGACGCATTGGCTTCCGAGCACCAGCCGATGGTGTCGCCATCCCAAACGCCAACGACGCCATTCAGACAGTAAACGCCAACGGAATCCCCCTCGGAACTGGGTTAGTGGGCACCCAATACGCCGGAAACCTAAACCAAAACAACAATCAGAACCAAATAGCAGCCCAATTGGGACCAAACGGGCTAGGGTTAGGGTTCGGGACCATAACCGTGATCGACGACCTCTTGAGCCGTGGGCGTTTGAGGGTTCGAGCTGGCTCATCGCCACCGGTGGTTGCACCCAATTCAGGGGAATCGGGTGTTGAAATCGGTGGTTATTGACGGTGGTGGAGTGACAGTGGGTGGTGGTGGTTGGTGGGTGTTGGGATGTCGAAAGCGGTGGCGAGATGAGGGGTGATTAGGAATTGAGGGAATTTGCATGGGGTTGTTGCAGATGTTGGATCAGAGACTCACAATGAAGAAAGATTCGAGAGAGAAGATTGGGGATGATGAGAAGATCAGGAAGGATACTGGGTGTAAGGAGAGGGTGAGAAGAGGTGAGAAGAGGTTAGAAGTGACAAGACCATGTCTGCATCAAGAAGACCTCGCGCAGACGTTTTTTAATGAAACGTCTTCGAAAAAACAAACGCACTGCAGAGCCTTATGTCTGCGCGTGGTCTTCTTTGTGTAGACATAAGAGGTCACGCAGACCTTTTTGGAAAAAACAAACACCCCCGTAATGTGTAGATATACATTATATTTCTTATTTTTCTGGTAACCATGCTCGTGTCGGGTTGTCCACCATGTACCAAGTCACTTGAGCACACCAAATGTGAATTCAGCATCCTTCATTTTTTACATTAAGGAAATATTATTATCACCAAAATTACACAACTTCTAGCAAGATGCTAGAGAAAAATTAAGACAATACATTACATTTTGAAAATTGAACTTACACCTTTTTCTCCAATCTAAACCGAATAATTTTGCCCTGACCCAAAAGTAAACTCATTGAAGTTTCACATGTCTTTCTGCAATATTGATTTTAATGCTTTTAAGTGTGATTTGGTTAATGGATATTGCTAGCGAATGTGATTGGTCAAAAGGACATATCCCGGGGCCAGTCCTCAAATAATTAGTCTTAACTGGTCCCATGGGTGGAACTACTATTAATTAAAAGAAGTAAAGATAATGAATTGATGAATAATACTCATTTGCTAAACGGCAAATATTTTTATTTTTAGATTTTTAGTTTAGTGTCTTGAATCTTGATATAATCAAGGAAAATGTTAAGGTGATTTTGTTGATTAAAGTATAGGTAGTTTAGTATAATAAAAGCATGAATTTAAAGAAAATCAAGGGTGTTACAATGATTTTATTGATAGGTGTAATACAATAAAATCTAAGAATGGCAAGAATAAAAAAAGTACGTAGACACGTCAACTAAAACACGATTAATGTATTCACAATTTTAACACTACAACTAATTCTTAATGGTTTATTTTTTTCATGTTACAACTCTAAAATTATAAATAGATTCTATAAATTGTAAATGTCTATCGAAAAACTTAACGACATGTTGCGTTGTGTATTTCATTTTTAACTTCTAGATTTTGAAATAAATTATATAAATATTTCTAAAATATTAATTTATTGACTAAAATATATAAAATAATTAGATCAATCCGTGAATGATGTTTACCCAAGAACGGTCCACTGAGCTATACATGTTTATAGATTTAACCCATAACTAATTTGAGGCTGTTTATCCTAAATCCGACATGTTAAATATAACCTTAAAAGTATTCAAAATTTTAAAATCATTTTTTGTAAATTGTTTTATTTAATCATATTATTATTTGTCAAAGATCTTCAAGTTTGAACAAAAACAATCTAACCTTGTTAATCATGGTTGGTAAGTCATGACTTTGGCTTTTGGGTTATCAATTAAAAAAATAAGACATCACAATTTTTTGATGTGATATATAAAGAAGATTAATATAATATTCAATGGTGGAAAAGTACTTGTTTTTGGAAAGTTAAATGCTAAATAGAGAGAGAAAAAGAAGACAATTCGAGGTGAACAAGGAACAAAGGCAAGTACACTTTTGCGGTCATTTTTGTTGAAATTGTCCTTACATTTTTGTCTTGTATGACATCCAATTGATACAATATGGTTATTTGTAAATGTCAAATAAACATATTAGTCTCTACACTCTAAAAGAACATACAAGACATACCAATTGTCGATTTTGTCTTCGCAACCACCACCGCCTCCTCCTCCAACACATTCCATCTTCTTTTAACTAATTTTCAAACCAATCATGATAACTGATCAACCAAATCGAATTTAGATGAATGCAATCTATACGCTTCCAAACTTCCCGAACTTTATTATTTTTGGTCCTATGAAACGTTTGTCATGAAAACATAACCAACAAACCAATTATTTTCAACCCATATGAGATTATGTAGTTCCTTTTAAAACTCGCGTTTCTTCTTTGTCATAAGGTTATCACATGAAACGCTCTACATGTTTCTTATGACGCCTTGACTAGATTATCGTTTTATAGATCCAATTTAGCATCAAAGACTAGAGTTTACAAGAGTTCAATTATCAAGGTAGTTGGTCAATGTGAGAAACTCATAGACGTAGAAGACCGGTCAAGAGTGATTTTTAATAACTTTTTCACAATATCTCCCGGTTGGAACCAATAAATCCAAAAGTAATAAATATTAAAAAACAAAATTGAATTAACAAAGACATTTGACTTAAAAGCCCACGACTAATAAATCCAAAATTAATAAAGATTGGAAAACGAAGGGCTAAATATATATTAAAGGCATATGATTTATATATTGCCAACGAGGAAAATATTGGTGTGATTTATAGCCGAATAGGGCCGGATTCATGCTTACCCAAGGCATTTGTACTATTTTTAAGCTAAGGTTAATAGGTTATCCATGACTTTGATCATGTTATTTTCATTATTTCTTTTGTTTACATTTAAAAAGAGAATATAGGTGTGAAAGTAATATAGACATACGTTAGGTTTTAAAAGTGTTAGATGTATATTAAATAGGGGAAAGTTCAAATTATAAAGCTTTTAAAATTAAAGACGTATTTTAGACATGTACCCTCCAAAGGACTTGAAGACGACTAATCATAAGGGGTGTGTCTTTGTGATCATCGCATTTATGATCTTGTTGTGGGTGAAAGCAGGAAACCAAGGATTAAGGGTGACAAACTATGGTTGTTACACGGTGTTCAAGATCCGGGTGGAACAATTCAAGATTAAGGGGAAGAATAAAAGTTTGATCTTGATTTAAATACAAAAATAACTATTGATAATAGCTTATTAATTTTTAGTTGAGTTTGTATTAGACTAAGAGTGAATTTATTTAATTATTTGATTATTTAAATAGCGTTTGGATTAGATTAGGATAAACGTAAATGTAATATAAATAGGGGGTTATAATCATTATATTTAGTGTGATTTTGCATCGAGACATGTTGTCTTTAAATTCTCGGTGTGTTCTAGTGTTAACATTATTGATTATGATCTTTCTAAATCATTGTATTATTTTGAGATTGAAGTACTTCATTAAGTTATTCAAAATCTTGCTCCGGTAATAAAAAAAAAAGAACTTGACCAATAATCGTATCTAACCTGAAATAGACCAAAATTTGTATAATCTCAACGAACCAACAAATCCTTTGACAAAACAACACATGATTCATGAACCAGCGTGTCAGTTTGACACGTAAAACTACTGGCATGAACTAGAGGCGGTTTAATTATTTTCGGGGCCCTAAGCGAAGTAAAAAGGTAGGGCCTTTTGACACACCGGTTTATTCGATCGATTTGACATCTCCTAAAGAACCTAACATATAAGTCTAAAGTTGTTTCTACACCTTATGACAATAAAAACCATCTAATATGCATTTTCAGTTTATCTATAAAGCTACTATTAAAATAAAATGAATGACTAACCTTGATTTTAGAATAGATATATACGTCTGCAGGAGAAGAGGTGGATCAAACGTCTGCAGTCTGCAAGAAGAAGACTGTTTGTTTTTTAACATCTGCAGACTGCAAAAATAGTCTGTAATTAAACCAAATCAAACCTTACCTTAAACCAAATCAAACAAAAAACTTAAACCATCTCACAAACCATAATAATTATGATCATATATTGATATAACCAAATAAATATACACAAAGATATGAAACCAATCATCAAATTGAGTAAACATGTATATATAAACAACACAAACAGGAAACAAAAATTCTTCAAACTCAACCACTAAACAATACAATCACCATGATAAACATGCCCACACTCCAATTGCTTCACAATCTTTCCCTCATTGTTGAACACACCATATTTACGCACAGCACAAATCTCACAATCCATTGATTCAATTTCAACTGTACGCAATCCTTCAACCGCTGAAAGCATTTAGAGAACACACCTTAACACATGAAACGAAGGGCATCCATTGAGGAGTAGCTTCTCTAACAAGGTACAATTATAGGCAACAAAAATTGGCACATTGATTTCCATTCTAACCCTGCAGATATCAATAATTAGAATAGTGAAATGAATAATCAAAAATAGAATGCATCTCAGTGTGATTTATTTCCAGATTTTGAAGCAATGAAAGAGGTTAAATTGTTTAAATTGAAATAGAAGAGAAGTACGTACGTGCAATTTTGCCATTCCATGATGACTGTAGATCGTCGATGTTTGAAGGTCGTTGTGGTGTTACGACGGTGATTGATTGATTAAATCAGCTGTCGTCCGATGAATGGTGAAGATGAAGGGGGTGGTAGTGGGAGTCTGTTGGTGATGAGGACACTGTTTGTAGATGTAGTTGTAGTTGTTCTGCTGGAGAAGACGGTGGCGACGGAGGAGACGGTGGAGGGTGACGGCATTTGAACGGAGCGACCACCGGGGCTGTAGGGGGGCGGTGACGGGAGCTGTAGAGGGCGGCGGCCGGCAGTGCGCTGCGGTTGCGGTGGCTGGAGGGGGGCGGCCGGCAGGGCGCGGTGGCTGTGGTCGCTGTGGTGGCCGGTGGCTGCGATCTTGGTGGGTGGGGGGGGAGGAGGTTTGGGTCGAAGTTGATGGTGAAGAATGAGAAGAGGTTAGAAGATTGCAGAAGTGGATGATCTATGTATGTCTCATGCAGACCTTTTTTAATGAAAGGTCTTCCGAAAAACAAACAGTCTGCAGACCTTAACGTCTGCGCGGCGCAGACAAAAGAGGTCAGAGAGTACTTCTCACAAAAAACAAACACCACCTAAGTATCGAAGTCCATCTTTGTTTGTGGTATTGATCAAGGCAGTAGGGCTGCAAACGAACCGAACGAACACGAACATGGCCTCGTTCATGTTTGTTCATTAAGAAATAAACTTGTTCATGAAGTGTTTACGAACATTTATCGAATGGATTTCCTTGTTCGTGTTCGTTCATTAAGGAAAATGAACATGTTCATGAACTGTTCACGAACACTTACCGAACGCAAACGAACACAAACAAGATCAAACGAAAACAAACAAATGCTCATAAACATGACGAACACAAAGAAGCATATGAACACAAACGAATATAAATGATCACATATTTATTTTAGAATAAAATCAGCATTTTCATCGTAAAATTTACCAAAAATAAATAAACACGTAACATAAATATCCAAAAACACTTGACATAATTGTCATAAAAATAACTAACACAAAAATAAAGAACATAATCAAACACATTAATGAACATAAACGAACACATTATCGGACGTTCACGAACGGACATTAACGAACATAAACGGACACATTATCGAACGTTCACGAACATAAATGAATGAACATGGCTTGTGTTCATGTTCGTTCGTTTAACTAAAAGAACGAAATTTACTTGTTAGTGTTCGACGAACGAACATAAACAAACTTCCCTCCGAACAATTCACGAACTGTTCGCTGAACGTTCAGTTCGTTTGCAGCTTGAAGGTAGCAAACAAGAATGCAATGAAGTGAATATCGTATGAAGAAGGGTGTAAATCTAGCGAACAACTGAACAAAAATTTGTTACACGCGCCAACTAATATGGTGAAGTTTATACGTAACAAACAAATACCACTTCGTTGACATAGAAAAACGAAGGCATGAAGTGTGTACCGTTTTTATAGAAAATGTTAAAAAATGATATACTTTTATAGTTTTATATCAGCACTTATCCATAAAGATCGAGTTTTAGTTAAGTTTGAGAAACAAGGTGGTGTAACATTTAAGCGAAAAAGCTATGGGTAAAGGACACCGCCCATTAGTTATTGACCAAACATAAGAGGGGCAAAATTGGGAATGTGTGAAAATGCAAAGCTCTTGATATGGCATTACTGTAAATTACAAAAAGTAAAGGGGCAAAAGATAATAATAATTTTGGCCCATGCAGGTCTCGAACCTACGACCTTTATGTTATTAGCACGACGCTCTAAGTAATAGGCCGTCAATTTATATATCATTTTATTCCTTTTTATCATACATATTGGGCCACTAGTATTTGCTTTCTTAATGGGCCTTATTTTAAAATAGGCCAGTGACAAAACCAAACGGATTTCCAAGAAGCCCAATATCTCTCTTTGAACTCATAACAACTAACGAAGTTACCAAGACTAATAAAGTACCATTTAAACTGAACAGCTGCTACATAAACCTAATGTGATCATGAATCAAGTGAGCATCTCTTAATTACTTGTCCTTTGGCTTAATCGGTTTTGTTTCGTATCGGTCCTGGTGTAAAATTCCATCCTCATACAGCTCAAGGATAAAGGATATTATCCCATTTCCCAAAAGTTTAACGTCTTCATCTCTAAGGAAAGACAACGGTTATCTTCCATTCTATGTATTGGTTTCTTTGACAAGCTCAAAATGAAAAAAACTTTCAACAACAATGTCTGCTCACAAGACAAGATCATCAAAATATAAAATCACGTGGATAGATCAAGTTAGCCATCATAGTGTAGTTTTAATGTTTCTTTTTTTAAACTACGTATGTTTTTGCTAGGTTCTCGTGTTGAATATGTATATGCTTATGCATATTTAACACAAGATCATTCGATACCAATTCTTGACATTTTTAGAATTGCATTTCCCAATACAATCAATAAAATATGGATCTTTGAATTCGCGCACTGAATACAACTTTCTTTTTGAGGTTATCCTTTTTTAGAAGTTCGGTTTGATTCCTTAATTCTTGTTAATGAATCTTTCTAACAAACCTTTACAAAAGTGTGATTTTTTATAATAACAAACTTTAAAGTTTAGAGCTAAATACCTAAAAGAGTTAAACCCATCAACAGATCAACACAAATACTTTCATGTTTCATGATTCCCAATACTTCATCACCAAACTTTATTCAAATCAAACAACAATAGTATGTAATCACATAAACACTAACACATTTAAATACACACATGAATGATTCATGAATCAAAACCAATACATAAACCACAAATCATCATACAACAAAAAGTGTTAACAACATTCAAAGCAAGGTGATCAAAGCCCAAACAGGGAAGACGAACAGAAGTACAATACCAATGGTGTTCGAGATCCCATGGCTCTTCGTGAACGCGTTCCTGAATCCTCCAGAAGCTCTGATGTGTTCTTGAAGCAAGTAGCATCCGATCCCCAAACAGATGATCACACCAATCCATCCAGCTCGTACGTCTCCAGCAACAAAGCTCGGAGATACAACGATCAGAAGCAGCAAAGCTCCCGGCAAGAGCAAATAATCTGTTTGTTTCATCAATTGCAAGCCATCACAATTTGGATCGAAACAAATATAGTCTACGATAACGATCTGAATTCATACACCACTGATTGGACATTCTACATCGTTGACATCAAGTAAATTGCAGTTTACAACAGTTTACAGGCCTATAAAAACAGTTGTTTACATTAGGTAAACTGTAGTTTACTGTGAAAACAGTTGTTTACATTAAGTAGACTGTATTTTTTAACAGTGATATGGATTTACACACCACTAATTAGACATTTTACACCACTCACACATTACGTAAACTACAATTAACAACAGTTTACAGGTCCATAATAACAGCTGTTCACATTAAGTAAACTTTAGTTTACAACAGTTTGCAGGCTAATAAACTGCAGTTTGCTTGATGTAAACGGTCATTTACATGTGCGAATTGATGTATGTAACTTAGATCTCTGAAGTATGATTTGGATTTAGGATTTTAGGGCTGTGAATTCACCTGGAAAATGACTGGGGAAGAACAGACGGAGGATGACTCCAACGAGAGTGATCCATTTGCCGACATCACCACTGAGTAAAAACACAAACAGATTATGATCAAAACACGAGGAATAAACAGATTCACGCATCGATCTATAGAAATTTACCGCAAAATTCCGAAGAGCCAATCTGGAAACGTTAAGAACACATAAGGAACCAGAAGTGAAGTAAGCATATTCGTCCTCCAGTTCGTTCGATCCAATATCAACAAGTAACTGCAACACAACAACAAAACGTTAACAATTGAAATCGATCGAATCACAATCATGATGATGATGATAATGATGAGTGATTGCTTACATGGCGGCAAAGCAGGCGAACCATTGGAGGACGGTGGTGACGAAACCACCGCTGACACCGAGTTCGATGACGTGATTGGCAAGTTTCTTGGTTGCATCGCCGATTTCCTTCAAATCTGAGTTGATTAAGGTGGTTGCTGCTTCTGATAAGGTTGGATCAGTGGTCATCTTGAGGTAATTCTTCACACTCTTCATCGTGTTGATTGAATTTGTGTGATCTGTGATGAATCTCGAGGGATAAACGTGATTTTTGAAATGATTTGGGGAAGTAGAAGATGCGAACGAGTGTATTAAGTAGTACGTAACAACGAATTCTCACACGCTAATACTCTGTTGATATTATATTAGAATTATTTAAGAAAGTAATTGTTAATTATAAGATTTTTTATTTATAAACGGGTTCAAATACAAAGTGTATTTTTACTATAAAGTATGAGAAGACACAATGAGTTAAAAAAATCACAAAAAAATTATATCTCACGATCTAAATCGAATTTCAAAAAAGTAATTCCGAGCTTTTGTTCTCCTAGCAGTCCTCACTAAGAAAAAAAATAAACGAAAAATAAAAAAATTTCACGTTTTTTTATTGTGTCATTTATGAAAGACACAATGACGTCATTGTGTCATTATGAAAAACACAACGACGTCATTGTGTCATTATGAAAGACACAGTGAGTCATTGTGTCATAAAAGACATAAATTTTTTTTATTTTATTTTTTCTTGAAAATGATGATGAGAGGAACAGAGATTCCGAAGTATTTTTTTGAAATTCGATTTAGAATGTGAGATATACTTTTTTTGTGACTTTTTTAGCCTCATTGTGTCTTCTCACACTTTGTAGCAAAAATACACTTTGTAAAATAAACTCACCATTTTATTTATTGTTAGTACGTATTACAAGCATACAGCATGTGAATGTGTTTTGAGTGTTTAAGTTTTGATGTTGTTAATTGCATTTTAAAAAACAGGTTAAGCCGACCGGTTAAGTTTACCACGAGCCACAAATATAGTTAGGAACTAACGGATCAGATGTAAATAAATAGCCGTGAAAGAGTCTGTATTTAGCTGTATCAATGTGTGTAATAGAAGCGTAACTGTGTAAAGCTGTTGATAGTTATAGTCTTGAGCTCATATTAGTATAGATTTAGAAATAGTTTTTAAAGACGTGTGAGCGTTACTCTCTCTAAAAATCTAAACAAAATAGTCGAATTTGAGTAAAACAAAAAAACTAGCAAGTATAGATCAAAAGCGTTGGAAAACTAGGGATATTTGTCTGCTCATTCTATTGGTTGGCAAGTTTTCAACACTAGTAAAACTAGTGATCGAACCACACGAGTTGACGGTTTAACACCTAAGTCCACTTCATATTACACTTATAAAAATTTGTATCTACGTCACTTTTGTCAGTAAAACAATTGGTATGGATTTTAAAAGATGAACAACTTATATTTTTTCATTTATTTAGATTAGTTATAGTAAATAAAACATATCAAAGATAACAGGTTTGATCAAATGATCAGGTGTAAAGATGATAATCGTGTGATTTTACCACTATTATAAACACTCAACTGAATCTATTTGATAATTTTTAGTTGGATTAAATATTAAATAATATTGATAAATTTGTATTTACATGACATAAATGACTGTAATATATGTGTTGTTATAATATACAAATGTAGAGCTATAACTTCACCCATTATCTTTTTAGTTAAATTCAAACCAGAATGTTCGTTTATATTCTATATGCTTACATAATAATTCGTGTCCAACTCTCCACTATTTAAAAGATAAAATATACTAAAAGCAACATAAAAAAAATTATATGTAATATGAGGAAGACCTGGTATCTTGTGGATAAATAAAAGCCACGTCATGAGATTCAGATAAGTGTGGGCTCCACTCTCGCCGGCAGAAGGACAGCTGTGTCCAATCATTGTTTGCCAACTGTCATGTATATCTGTAATTATAGCTTGTAGAGAAAAGAAATATAAATGTGGATCAGCTTACCGATTATCATTAGTCTGGCTGTTTAAAATAACTTACTCATAACATTTAATATGAATAGGTCATAAGTTTAAATTTTATTTTAAATAAAATTACTTATAGTTAAGATAGTGGGTTTCTTCAGCAATAAATATTCTCATGAGAGGGTTGGGGGTGCGTTTCCAACTGAAAAACGGATATGTAGGCCTCGATTAAAATAACATCTATTATTCGAATCAAGGTCGTACATTTTTCCTTAAAAAATGTGGATCAGCTTAGGAGCTGTTTGTTAGATTCTAATGGTCAAAAAAGGAGATTTTTTTATAATTTATAGTCTTTTAATGGTTAATATTTAACTTTAATTCCAAATGGTTAAAAGGTAACATATTAATAGTTACAACTTAACCATTCAAACTTAAGATTATCTTTTAACTATTAAAATGATATAACCTCTTAGTGACTATTAAAAAACTATCAAACAACCCCTAGTAAGATATGTAATTGCATCAAGGACTCGTAAGTTAATGGTTTAAACTTTAATGGCACGGTCTTTGTTCCTCTCAAAATTATTATTAGTATGAGCTCATATCCGTACATGCAAGGTTGTTCAAGTTGCTCAAAGTTCATTCAAGAAAGCTCGAAAAATATCACCTGGTTTACAAGCGAGCTCGCTTAGCTCGAAACATTTACAAAACTAAGTCATTATTAAACTAGAGCCGGCTTGATTTTAGCTTAAATTGTTTGTCTTTATTAAACAACCCCTAGTAAATGTTTTTGTTTAGTCTGCTCGTCAATTTGTACCGATGATAATTTATAAATTTTAATCCATACCCAAGTTTTAGTTAAAATACCCAACAACGTATGTTGTCTATTTGCCTAAACAAGAAATGATCTGTAACTTTAATCTCGTTTGAAAGAAGCTTGAAAAAACTTGCTCGAAATTAACTCGTGATCCAGCTTTTTTGCTCGGATCATTTATAAACTAACCCAATTTGGCTCGACTCGGCTCATTTACAATTCCAGCCAGCCAACTCGATTTAGTTTGGCTCCCGAGAAGCGTCCTTAAAAATGTAGAATAGATGGTATTTTAGTGAATAAAATATTACCGTTTAAAAATTGCACCAAGGTTGCTTTTATATTTGAAAATTGAAACAACTCAAGTATGAAGAACAATTGCATATCCTCCATTTGGATCTCAATCTGCTCGCCTATCAATTATTAGTGGTTTTATGCTGCAAACTTCAAACAATTTGATACCTTTCATTTAATTATTATTGTTTAAATACTAGTTATCCAGCTGGACATTAATTATTCCATGTTGTTTACTAATTCTAAGATAACAAGATCGTATAAACTAGAAGTATCCCGGAAGAGGATCATTGACTCCTAGAGATCGCGTGATCAAGTATTATAGTTATTATTTATTATGTTGCGTATTCTTTTGGACTCGATATTTATACACCCTTCCATTATAAATTAACACCTTTAAAATTCTATACGGGTCGTATAGCTTTATATGGGATGTGTAACTTCTCCGACAACCTCTAAATTTTTCTTCGTATTCACTGTCTAATTTTACTATACGCGTCGTACAAGCCTATGTTGGTCATATAGGGATATATGTGACGTATAACCACTCTGACAGCTCCTCATGAATTTTTCACTTTCTAGTGTCGTTGACCCTATACGACTCGTAACGTGATGTATAGGAGGGTGTCGATTTATAAATGTGAGTGTCTTACTATTAGAACAAATTTTTATATTTCTACATAGATATATCCATTATGTCATTAACTAAGCTATTAATCAACCATAATGTGTCACTTTATTTTTATTTAAAATTACATGCTTCTATAAAATACCTTAAACTACCTTAGTCATTATCCAACTACAACGCCCAAAAAGTTTATCACAATTTGTTTCTCAAGTTGTAGTACTCGTTCATCAACCACTACCACACTACTCGATTCGATTGCAACAGTGTTCTCGTGACTACCTTAGGGTACACGAGTCACACTGGTAGAACAGCCCCACCACCCTCATTATCCTTGTAGACACATAATTTTGATTAAAAATAAAACCCTAACTCTATGCAAGAAAAACTAAAATATAATTTTGTGTCAGCGACTTGATTGGACAGGGGTTTTAGTGTTTTCGGGGTTGTTTGGCAGCATCTGAATCAGCCTTTTAATGGTTCAGATGTTTGAATGGTTCAGCACTTAATGGTTCAGACTATTTGTTTCGCGAACATATATCTAAATGGTTTAGACATTTGCCTCTGAATGGTTAAGCATTATACTAATCCTGAATAGTTAAGAGGTCTAATGTTGAATGGTTAAGACCTCTTATCTGAATTGGTCAGTCATTTGCCTTTGAATAGTTAAGCGATATACTAGCTCTTAATGGTTCAGACCTCTTAATTATTCAGTACTTAATGGTTCAGACCTCTTATTAGTTCAACATTTAATCATTCAGAAATTGCCAAACAACTCCTTACTCTTAAAACAAATAAAGATGAACATGCTAGAACTTAATTAAGGGGTTATGCTACACAATAGTAACGAGTTATTTTAAGTGTCCTATAAAAATTACTTAATTTTCATTAGGTGGTTTAATCTTATATAGTTTTTTTTTTAATAATCGGTTAGAATATTGCAAATGTTCTGTCCTATAATGATATGACTTACTAACGAGTTGTTTCAAAGATGGTGTGATGCCTGGGTTAATTAAGTATGTAGTATTAAATTATAGTTTTCTTTAAAAATGATATACTTTTTCATCTTAAATCTAAAAAATGTATTATTCTCCTTATAATAAACGTATTAGTCTAAGATAAGAATTTTTATCATTTATATTTAAATAAAGACATACTATTTCATATATCTAACTCAAAACAAGCCCTTCCAATATGTTTAGATATTCGCATGTGTTCTTATTTATCATATGTTTTTATTATTCTTAAAGTTTTGTTTGAAGAAAATAAAAGAAATTACAAACACACAAAAATATGAAGAAGAAAATAAAAGAAATTACAAACACACAAAAATATGAAGTCTTAACGCTTTTCATATGTGAGTTTTCTGAGTTTCAAGTTTAAATATTTTATTTTACGAACTTAAAATTTTAAGAGCATGATGAAACTTGGATAAATTTAATGGTACATAATAGTTGGCCGAACTGGGCCCTTAATAAGATCAACAGCGAATGCCCACAACTTTTAGGCCCGCAATTATAATTTAACTTAAAGCCCATCTTGTGATAGAAAATCAATCAAGTATCATTCTTGGCCCATTTGTACGTGTGAGGTCTCGATAACAAAAGCTTAATTAGATTTTTAAATTGACTGAAAAGTGAATCTTGATTGAAATCTAAAAAAGGTCTTTTATGTTTATATTTTCAATTTGATCTTAGTTATATAAATTCTAACTTTAAACATTGATTGAATCTGGGCTTGCTATATTATACAACCAAGCTTAAACAACGAACCGTGAGTAACACATAGGCAATTATACTAGGATGAAGAAAAGACAGTTATATTGTTTATTACAACTAATAGGTATAAGTATTGCTTTTTCATCTTTACTTAAAGTTGATTTCATATTAAACGTTTAATTTAATAAAATTACATTAGTGGTTTGATAATTTGTGTTAAAAGATGCAAATTTATTTCCACCAATCGACCTCAAATATGATTGTAAAATCATCATATGCAGTTTCATCTATTTTGAAGCCCAAAATGCAACTTAAACTTATGGCTTTAAAGAGAAAAAAAAAATTAGCCAAGAATTGTCATCCTATATCACTAATTGAGACTTATAATAATGAACTAGCTTATTTGTAATTATAAAGTGAAGAAACTATATTTCATTTTATATTTACGTATATGATCTACCCATGATTGTTCATGGGCAGTTCTATTTTTTTCACAGACGACACTCTTGTTCATCTCTTTCTCTCATCTCCCCTCACAAATCATCTTCCTCTCCCACAGACGTGTCTGTTCTTCATGTCTTCTTCTCTCCTTTTCTACTCCACCTTATCTATGAACACCTCATGAACGTCTTGTTGAAAATGATCTAAATGACTTTATATATATAGCAAAGAGAATTTATAATTTATTATATAATATAAAAATTTATAAATTTATAAAAAAATATAAAAATTTTGGGCTCCTAAAAACGAAGGTTAAAACAATTGCTTAAAATATCAATACATGTCGGTATCTAAGATACCATCCACTAATAATTGTTAGATACTTGTATTAATAGATAATGATTAGAGATGAAATCAAATTAAAACAAGATTAGGATAGAAGCATGAAATGTTATCAAAATTCATAGCCATCAACAACCCACTAATGATTGACATGATACAAGGATTGAAATCAATAGCCCATGAAATCGATGGGTCAACTTGATAAACCTAGAAATAGATAGCAACGCAAACAACCTGCAGTCCTGCACCACACATTTAAACACCTAATAGCGTATACAATCTATCTCACATTCTTATGTTTATAATTATACTAAAAACTTTTATTTATTTTTTTCAATTAAATAATATTACCTTTTCTCTCTCATCCACTCACAACCACTTTCAAAAATACTAAAAAAATTATGGGGGTTGTATTGTGATTCTCCAAATATGAAGAATCACGGTACAACCCCCATAAATTTTATTTCTCCTTCACTCATAAGTACTCACAATAATCTTGTATAATATAAGACACATCCTTATATAAAATGGGGAAAGTGTTCACATGATCATATCAACACCCCTATTTTTACCTCCATCTCTTGATTATAGGAAGAATACGAAAAATATGTAATTGTATTTTTACGTTAGATTCTTCATCCACATCTTCATTTCTTATATATTATGGAAAACCATAATGATCCTCGCATTTAGGGGTCATCATCCATCTCTCATATTTTTTTTTTAAAATCTTCATGAGCGATGAGTGGAAGTGATAATCTATCATTGGGGTCATGTAAAAACTTAATTAACATAGTTAGTTATGGTAAGTCAGGTATTGTAACTACGGTGAGCATGTGGTTAATGTTAAATAATTCGTTAGATTATTTAACTAAGTTATCATAATAGATTATAAATATGGTTGAACTAAACAACGGTTTCTTGACCCGTTGGGTTAAGATTGCGTGAAGGCATGCCCATGATGCTTCACTCACATAACAAACTGTGTGGAATGCATGTCAAATAACCACCAATCAAATTATTGATTGTCACCGTATGATACGGTGATACTTTATGGGGGTCTACTTTCCCTAGTAATGAAAAGTACTAGCATCAAGTATATACACTAGTCACGATGAGTAGTTCTATTCACCGACTCTCAATGTTTCTCTCTTACATATTCCCTACATTGTTATACACAAGCTTATTATCGCGCCAAATGGTGGTGCTCTGCAGAAGAGTTCTCTTGTTCCGACGAGACTAATGACACACTGTTTTGCAAATCTTCCAGTTAGAAGTGTTCAGAGATCTTTTAGTCAAAAATTTGATGCTCGGATCGATAGATCTAGATGAAAATAGACCTGCTTACTAAATCAACATACAAATATCTACTTATAAATCACACAATCTTAATTACTACTTCATTTATTCGTCATTTTATTCAAATTTCTACCATGTTATAGTTGTTAATTTTTGGAGAAACAAACACGTTTATGTGAAGGAGAAAGGGTGGCAACGTGTCCAAAAAGACCAATGGTCATTTCATCAATTATAATAACATTGTTAGGTCGAAGAAAGTGACGTTTTTGGCATAAACAAAACGACGACGTGTACTCAACACCACATGCTTCTGCCTCATGAAGCCACAACACCACCATGCGTGTCCATTTTTATAACGTTTTTAATTATTGTTACCTCATAATACGACAAGTTAAAAAAATATTTTTTAACAAAATTACAAGTCAAAGAGTGGGCTTATGTTATTTATCTGTAATTATTAAATAATTACGTATTTTTTTGGTTCATTGTATATGTTTGATATGACTTGACTTAACATAAAGATGGTTTATCACGTTTAAACTTTGAGATAACTACGTACTTAGATGATTGTATCTATGTGGATTAACGAAAAAGTGATAATTATATTGAGTAAATAGTGTTTATACTTGGTTAATCTAGGATCTAAGTAGGCGTAGCTCCAAGAACACGATGAAAAAAATTAAAATGTTGAAATTGTTAAGTTGTTTAACAAAACGTCAAATTTTCATACTACAATCTGTTTTTTGGAGCTTTAGATGTTGTGGAGTTGTCAAGGCGTTTAAGGTGTGTAATATTTGCATATGTTGCTTCATTGGAGTTTGAGGTTTGCAAAGACAGAAAGCTTGAAATCTTGTTCTTAACAGGATAACACGCTTGACGACAAGATCCTCTAAAAAAATCGATATCCGTTTGTAAGACAACCTCTCGTTGCCTCTTCTATACCCGTAAAACCCTAAAGAACAAAAAATCATTCACTAAAACCTTACCCATAAAGCATAAACATTTGTAGCTAAGCGTACCCTATCTAATGAACGTATCTCCCATGTGAGAAAGAAACTAACTTTTTTAATATAGCCAACCAAGTTTATTTCATAATTATATATTTTACGGATCCAAAAAACTAAAAGCCATAAAAGCATCTGCTTTTGAAGTAAATTAGTCAATTATAGGTTTAAATTTACTCACTCATTATAACTAACCTCCTCCTATATGTGTTTCAAGACAACTATTATCATGTGTTCTTAAATTCACATTAAAAAATAACTAAGGAATCTTTGTCTAGAGTTAGATTAACTGATGATATAAAGCAGCTTTTAGTTTTATATGTGTTCAATTATGTTGCATATGTATCGGTGGTTGTTTTTGGGACGAAAACTTTTTTGTAGTAAATACAAATATTAACCTATTGATATTATTTTTCCATAATCTAAAACATGAATAGTGGAAATACAAAACAAATAAAGATCTCACATTAGATTGGCAAATAATTTCTCTCATTCATGCCTTGTTTATACTTTATAGAAAGAAAAAGTATTATATATACACCAACACCCAACACTATAATTCACAAAAAAAACATGTGTTATATATACATATTTTTAGAATTGTGTGAAGATATAACTTGTTAAATCAATCCGTAACTTTTGATATTTAGTTATTTATTTATTTTATAGACATTGAAAGTTATCATTATCTCATACTTTAGTAGTATAGTAACCAACTTTCTAATGTTAAAAAAGGAAGGATAAAATAAGAAGAGAACCATAAATTCATATCAATGAACTCGACAATATAAACCTTCAATGGGCGTTGCATTAGTAAAAGTTTGAATCATCTAGCACGAATCTCAGATTCATATCTAGCTTCAACTTTCTTTTTCTTTTCAAACAGTAAAAATATTTCAGTAAAAGATAACTAGCAATACGCTAGCATCATATTATATAGAAGATTGATCTATAGAAAATTGAACTTACATCAAGGATTTCAATCTAATAATTGTAATTTCGTTCTACTTTTAAGTTTTAACCCATTAGAACGTAATCGCTCTATCTCTTAAACTATGTTAACTATGTTGTTTGGTGTCGTCTTTTTGTTGTTCCAGTAGTTATTTAGCTTCAACTAATTCTCTACTTGTTAACACACTGTAAAAAAAATTATATAATAATTTTCCAAAACAGCTTAAAAGATAGTAGATATTATCATACATCTTATAACTTGCAAGAAATATACAATTCTTAATTAATATATTTTAAATACGTGTCACCAATAAGGTGCACATGCAACTGGCAGTTGGAAGTTAGTTTTATTTTTTCAAATGATATTAATTAAATTAAACAATAATAAAAACGCAACATAGACAAGTTTGGAAGAGAGGGAACAATTGATGCTATATCATATAAATTAAATTAACTAGCGAGATTTAATATTTTAATAATATGCAACGATATCGGATCGTATCATTAGAATATAAAATAATATTACGTGGCGTCTTATCTATAATCGTAGAGATTGCAGATTCGAAAAGTCAACCATTTTGTCAGGGGTGTTTGACTTTTTCAACTGAGATATTTTATTTTTTGAATAATTTGTTATAATTAAATAAGCACTTTTCATCGTTTTGTAACCTACCAGTATTTATTTCGGCTTGACAAAAAATAATAATAATAGGATAAGATGCATACATATTATTAAACGAGGTGATGCTCATTATGTGTAGTTCTTTCGTCATGATATCTTTACAAACAATTGGCAAATTATAGTTTAAATAATGAAAATAATAAAAAATGCTTATATGATCCGTTCATCAATAATCTATTATCTAGTTGATCGTATTTTTAATTACTACACTATGTATCTTTTAGTTTAACCATTTAAATTGTTGTCTTTTGACGTTCAAGAAACGACGAGATATTCAATGGCAAGCCTATTTGTTCATACAATATTGCGGAAGAGAGTAAGATATTTATTATGGCAATTGGTGTAACTTTAATTTCACAATTTGATACGTTTTATTTGGTGTTGTGTCTAGCTCCTTGCTACACTTTGCTCATCTAAATCATATTGTCACATCACTAAGGTTTTCCATATACAATATTCGATATTGTTATTTGTTGACATGAATTTTGTTTTATATTTTGCGTTGTAAGTGGTTTTTGAAATTCTAAATCTAAGTATGATTGGTTGGACAATGTGTTCGTCTTTTGTTTGAGTTACATGTGATACTGAGCCTTTCTTAACTATGTGGCAATTTGTATTGGGTTGGTGTTTGTCTTACCTAATCCAAACACAACTCATTTAATTATGCGCATCTATACCTTAACACTAACTCTTACATGCTTAACCACGTAATCTTGACACAACTTGCTTATTCATATACCTAAAAGGGCCCGGGTTATAAACAAGTGATAATCAAATTGTAAACATGTAGAATATGTTGTAATCAATATGTAAATGATGTGTCATAATGGGTTAACAATTTGAACTTGTAGAATTTAACTTTTAAATTTCTAAAAATGTAAAGTACAATCCAAATAATTTGATTTAAAAATTATTAATTCACACTTCACAATTCAGAAAGATTATCCGGACATTTCCAAAATATAAAACCTACACGTGTAGATTGTTAAAATTCTGAATTGATAAGAGTATTTTATTGGTAAAGTAATTAAACATTTACAATGTCAAACATATACAACTTTGAAAAAATTTAGTCATTTTTCCTAACCTTTGAAATACAACTCCCTTATATGTTTAACCTACATGTATGAATGTTTAGATGACGTTATATTTATTGTCTCATGAGTGGCTACGTGTCTAATAATAAGTAAATTAAATTTATATCACAAATTATATAGTAAGTAGCATATGAACCACTGTATTATATAAATATTATGTTCGACTCTCTCATGTAGTCATGTTTTACTTATTCTAATGCAATGAAAATACCAACTTTTCATGAGATTACATAGGGTGTTCATCAAATTAGTTATCAATTTGAATTTTTAAAGTGAATTAGTATCACAACCGATTTGTATTAAAATTCAAGAAAGCGATTAGAATTAGGTTCAAATTAGAGTTGATTCAAATAACCTACCTTACGAGAAAAATTAATAAAAATACATGTATTTTTAGAAAAGCTAAACAATTATACGTATAATTCAAAATCAAATACCTAAATTGAATCGATATGAGATTTACAAATTTGGATTCGAATTTAATGTCAAAGTTTAGAATTCGGATTGAGATGCTAACCCGATTTGCGGAAAACTCAAAAACTAACAAATAAAGTTTAAAAATGATTAAATATACCCTCATGTATCTTATTTTTCTTAAACATGACAAGGCCCGTCAAATTTACAATAGGGGGTGAGTACGTTTAGCAACATCATAAAATTTAACTCAACATAACGTTTATGCCACGTCATTCTCAGAGCCTCAATGATGTTTAACTTACTTTCCAATAAAGCTTTTGTTTGACGTTGCTTTCTAGTCTCAAACGGAA
Source organism: Flaveria sonorensis (assembly GCA_025506505.1). Classification (NCBI taxonomy): domain Eukaryota; kingdom Viridiplantae; phylum Streptophyta; class Magnoliopsida; order Asterales; family Asteraceae; genus Flaveria; species Flaveria sonorensis. The sequence goes on from JACCIY010000135.1 coordinate 47,338, forward strand.
AATAACGAACACGGTATAATACTCGCTAAGAATATTCAAATTTCAAAAGAAGCCCTTTCAAAAGAATATTATTCGTTTTCCACTAGATTCTTTTAAACATGTTAGAAACAACCTTCTTCTAATTAACCATGGTCCACTGTTTACTTTTATGCACTTGTTTGAGACTGTAGTGTGGACCGAGGTTAGATGCCGGTGGTTGTGATCACGTACAATACGATGAAGAACCTGTTGTTTGGTGATAGTGAACGATTAATGATAGGGGATATGTAACGAGATGAGCACATATCTAAGTTTTGTTATGAACGAGTGTTCTTTGTCTATAGTTTACACGATTTACATCTAGCGTAAGGCATGTTGCTTAGTTTTATACTTTTATATACATGAAGTGAGACATGTAGCCTAAGGGGTGTTTACTATTAAAACCAAACTCGAATCAAACCGAGTGTTGATTCCAACTTCAAATATGGCTTCTGAATTTTCAAATCGAATCAACAACCCATTCGATTCTGATTTCGAATAGACTTCAAAACTTAATTTTTGTTGCCATTCAAATTTGTCTGTAATTTTTTTATCTGCATAATTATGAAAGTGTAGCCTCCTTAATTTATTTTGTTGCCCTTCTTGATAAGCCTATCATCTATTTTGAATTTGTATTCTTTTGACTAACATATATTTGGATGTTGTAATTTATAATTAGATATTTGATTTTTATTAGTTTTATTGTTTTATTTTGACGTTTAAAATAATAGTTTGAAAATGTTTTAAAATGCACAATGTACAATATTCTTAAAGCATACTTTAGGAAAGTGTAATATATATTTTGTAAGTTTAAATGATGATAATGTAGTTGTCCCAGAAAATATATTAAGACTTAATATTTTTGTTATTAATACGAATGAACCAGAATACAATCCAAATTTTATTGTGTTTTTCCAAATCCGTTTTGAATTCGTATACCTCGTTGAATTCGAATAACTTGATTCACTAAGCTTGAGAAACCCAAAATTTGATTAAGTTAACACCTCTAATTTTGCCTCGCAAGGGATACAGGACATTATTAGTTGCCATTTAGACAATTCACATGTTATCAGTTACAATTTAATTGGTAATGTGAAACATGACACCTTATTTTTGTATAAAAAAAGGCTTAATCATGTAAACATATTGCAAACTTGTAAAATAACATCGTTTTCTTGAACCACAACATCGTTGTTAAGCCGTCCACCCCCTCTCAACAATGTTATATATACATGCTAAGAACACAAATGTCAGAAAATGTCATGAATGTAGAGATAAAAACTCTATAGGTTTCACATGTGAAACCAACAAACTTGGGGATATGAAATGAAAATCTTTAAAAGTAAGTCACGTTTTAAACAAGTAAGTCACGTTTTAAACAAGAAAAGTCAAACTATGCGTTGGCATTCTAAAAGCGGTTAGGCAAACACGTCATAACTCATGATTTAAACTTCTTTTATAAACTCAAAAGTAACATTTGATTCTCTATTACTTCTAGATGTTCTACAATAAAGTAGTTTGACTTTGTTAAATGTCTGTTTCCGGTTTATTGATCCTCTTGTATTGACGAGATCTTATGCGTTTTTATAAGTGTGTTACATTATTATTGATAGTTGCAATATGTTTATAAATTAAAACCTTCTTTTTAATGAGAAATGGAAAAATATCGGATAGTCCTTAAACATCAAATTTACATGTTGCAGAGTTAACTCATAACCATTTGATTTTTAAGTACACGATTTATCACCAATCTATACTCTTAAGAACAAAAAAATATATAATATTTTCTCGAATATTATTGAATATACGTAAAACAAATGAGCTTTTAATTGACAAACCAAGGGTGAGTAGAGTTTATATGGTTTGCTTTGTTTATGGGTTAAAACTAAACTTATATTTGATGTTTTGGTTTTGAATTTCATTGAGTATTTATATTTAGAAAAGTTGATGAACGACAACTACTATGTGATTTATAAAAACTAAAACACATATTTTTAAATATAACATATTACTCTCAGAAAATTAAAAATATTATAAAACTTTGGTTTAACATCAACCCATTAAATTTGATTATTTATACAAGTTACATTCATAAAAGGACACGTGTCCTTCCACCAATTGCACACCAACATTCACCCAACCCACACTTTTCAACAAACCTTTTCACACACACACACAATCCCTTATAAATACACCCATTCACCTCCTCTTTCACTTTCGATATCATCTTTCACTCATTCATTCATCACATAATTTCTTCACAATCATTCACCCAACAAATCAATCAATAGTCACAAAATGAAGAAGGAATATTCCGGCAACCCCACCCTACTCCGACGCCGGAAACTCGCCTTCCTCCTCCACAGCTCCGACCCTAACATCCTAATCGCCACCAACAACCCACCGGAAACCACCGACGACAGCTTCGATCACCGGCGGAGCAACGCCTCATCTCTCAGCCCCGATGTTTCTTCAACTTCATCTCCGGTGTACTTCATGTCACCCTTCAATCAGATCCCATCACCATACTCCAAATCACCATGGATTCACCCTCAAAACGATAATGTTGATGTCGGTAACACGGGGCTGATCGGATCGTTGATACGCGAAGAAGGGCATATATACTCGTTGGCGTGCTCCGGTGATTTGTTGTACACCGGTTCAGACTCGAAGAACATTCGAGTCTGGAAGAATTTGGTTGAGTTTTCGGGTTTTAAGTCTAGTAGCGGTCTGGTGAAAGCCATTGTTGTGGCCGGTGACAGGATATTCACCGGCCACCAGGATGGGAAGATTAGGGTGTGGAGGTATGTGGAGGGTAATAATAATAAAAAAGCGTATAGACGGGTCGGTAACTTACCGACCACGAAGGATTATATTAAAAGCGCGATGAATCCTAGTAATTATATTGAGGTGCGACGGCGGCGTAATGTTCCGTGGATAAAACATTATGACGCCGTCGCGTGCATGAGCCTGGATGTACAACAAGGGTTGTTGTACTCTGGCTCATGGGATAAAACTATGAAAGTCTGGAGACTTTCTGATTCCAAGTGTTTGGAATCTGTAACCGCACATGATGATGCGGTTAACAGTGTTGTTGTGGGGTTTGACGGTTTGGTTTTCACGGGGTCCGCGGATGGGACCGTGAAGGTGTGGCGAAGGGAGTTGATCGGGAAGACAACGAAGCATGTACTTGTGTACACCCTTTTGGACCAGGAGTCTGCGGTGACGTCAGTGGTGGTGAACACCACTGACGCCACCGTGTACGCGGGGTCCTCTGATGGGTTGGTGAACTTTTGGGAGCGTGAAAAGCAGACGCTGTCGCACGGAGGTGTGTTGCGGGGGCATAAGCTGGCGGTGCTTTGTCTCGCCATGGCCGGAAGTTTGTTGTTGAGTGGTTCGGCGGATAAGAGTATATGTGTGTGGCGGAGGGACGGTGGCGGGATGCACACGTGTCTATCGGTTTTGTACGGACACACCGGACCGGTGAAGTGTTTGGCGGTTCAGGGGCGGTGTGAGGAGGAGGACGATGGTGGTGATCGGAGAGATCATGAGTGGATTGTTTATAGCGGTAGTTTGGATAATTCGGTGAAGTTGTGGCGCTTGTCGGATCAACCAAGGTTATGCGAGTGTTAAATAGTTGAATAGTGTCATACTGAGTTCGTTTTCGCCGCCGTTTAAGAAAAAAAAAGTTAGAATAGTGTTTGAAGCTACACAAGGTCGATACACGCGCCGCCTTTGGGTGGTGGCGTTGCTGTGTTACACGGTGGTTTGTGTCAAGATTTGTGTTTTGCCGGTTGAATGGATCACTTGATGTAACGGCAAGAACATGTGTGGGAATGTTTTTTTCTTTAATTTAATGTAAATGTAAATGTAAATGTAAATGGAGATGATATTGTTCTCTTCTAAATTGTATATTACGAAGAAGTGTAATTTACTTGTAAATTTATATATACTTTAATATAATTATATATATAAGAGTGTGTGTAAAGCTTAATTTATATTAAATGATTTAGTAGTGATGAGCTAAGAGTGCTCTACTCACATATACTTAATGACATTAGTTATGATATATAGACTTGAGTATTGAAGTGTCGTATAGATTCAGTCTCGAGGGATATATAATAGGTTTATTATTATCTTTTTATACGGCAGCAAAATACTATTAAGATGCGGACATTACTAAGACGGTTTAATTATAGACAAAATGGAACTCGCAACCAGTGTCTCGATTTTTAGACTATCATAAAAGATCGGTTTCAATTACAAACTAGTTGGCGCCTTGGTCATAAGAGAAAACACTTCATTTAATTCGGTTAACCATAATTAAATGTGTAGTCTAGGCTCGGTCTTAAAAAATGAAAAAAAAAAATGTGTAATAAATCATCTTATGATGATCTAATTGAAATTTTATAAGAAAAGGGCTTCTTAATCAGCCCAATAATCTTATAAAAACATCTTGAGCCTTATAGCTCAATCTCTAATTTCTTTTTATAGCTTAAAGAAATCTAAAATTACACCACATGGCCACAAGCCCACAAAGTCTTCTTAGAGCCCATTTATGAAAAATATTTGTGTTGGGTTTCTTTTAGTGTTGTGGGCTTTATGCGAGCCTTGGAGTGAGTAGTGACCGCCTGGAAGTAGTTGTTAATGTTACTATTATCACCATTTTCTGAAATTTTGGTTTATATAATCGATGTTTATGTTAATACTAGTAGCTAGAGGTGCACAAAATAGGTTGAAACTTGAAACCGGGTCGGGTTCAATCCAGTTTGGGTTTTGGTAAAAAAATTCGGACCGGGCTCCGGGTCGGGCTCAAACCGCTTTCAAGAGGGCAAAGTGATAAAATAATCAGGTTTAAACCGGGTCGGGTTGGACCCTAGTTGGGGTGGAGGGGACAAAGTGGTTCTACCTGTTTGAACCCGTGGCGAGTTCGAGTCGGGTCAGGTAACTAGGTTGGATGTACACCTTACTAGTAGTGTTTATTGGTCTAAATGCATTAACACGTGAATTAGCAACTTGGGCTAGTAGAGACCATGATTCAAATGTTGACATGCGGTAGATTTAGAATTAATGTAGTTTAAAAACACATATAGATTGGTATGAGTCGCCGTTTAAAAAAAAAATCATGTTTTATAAAACTTGTTATGAAGTTAAAAGAAAAAAAGATTCTTCTGATTTTCGAAGTTGCGAGCGATCTCTTGTTCTCTATGATGATGAAACATATTAATATCCAGATTTGGGTTGGATTAAAGATAGTCAAATTTGATTTTTGTTTTGGTTTGGTTAATGATAGTCAAATTTTATTTTTTTCAAACCAGTTTAGGTTGAAAGATGAAACCGAACATATTCTCGTCAGGTCAAAGATGGTCACATATGTTTTTTTTAAACCGGTTCGGGTTAAAGTTGAAACTGGTTTTCTAGGGCAAGGATCGTGTTTGAGCGGTTTGGAAAACCGGCTTCTTATAAGTTCCCGTTTAACCGGTTTCAAAGCATATAGTTACATGTTACAAACCGATTCTAAACTCGAGTCCAAAGTTACATGAAGTTTATTCGCCCCTAAATTGTTAAGCCGCTCTCGTATAACCGAAGTTACATGATTGCATATACTCTATATTAAAGAAAAAGCATTTTTTGCCACCAAAGTTACTAGCACTTCATTTTAAACATATTGTTACAAAACATTTTTTTACATCAAAACAAAAACCATCAGTTATAATACAGATAAGAAATGAGCACTCTTTATCACTCTGTAAACCGTAGTAACTAACAAGGTGCGAAACGATCCATAATCCAAAATATCGTCTCCTCTGACACCTGATTCTCCGTAACCGTTGCTGTCGCCATCACCGGCAACCTAGACTCCGGCTTCGAGCAACCGGTTCCACATTCTTCTTCCGGTTGTCGAGTTACACTCGACTTGACGATTAAATTCGCCTTCTTGGTCATCTTCTCTAGTTGGATCTTCTGTCTGAGCTTCGTGAGCTCGTTAAACCATATATTCACCATTGTCGCCATTCGAAATTCGAAGCTAAAATTGTTGCTTGTTGGTTCTATTTCAGATTATGATTTGATGAGTAATTGATTTGTTGATATGGGTGTATTTATAATATTAATAATAGTGGTGCGCCCATTGGTTCAGTGGTGATTCATGGGTGCGAATATTATTATTGTATGAGAATATAAAGTGGATATACTGAAGTAGAGGCTCATGGTTAATGTAATGTGGCTGGCGCATTGAAACAGGACACGGTCGCAAACCACGGCGGCACATGGACCATATGGTCCGGTGGGTGTGGCCCACTATAATAAGTTGAATCAATACACTATTTGTAGTTATAAAATACTTTTATTTTTTTTAACGAATATCCAATTGAGATTTTATAATAAGATAAAAGTATATTTGATTTTAATAATAATTTTTACTCATGTAAATCGACACTTGATTTTCGTTTGATTTTGGTTATAATAATTATAAATGAACTGCGGAAATTATATTACTCGTAAGGAAGATTAAGTATAAATATATGATGACAATGTAAAGCTAAGCTCACTTGATAAAGGATTTGTTTTTTGAAGATGAGGTATTGATTTTAAACCCAAATATGATGCAATTTAAAAGCGCGAGTAAAATAGATTTTCTATTAAAAAAAAGTATAAATATGTGATAATTTTGCAAGTAAGGTTTCTTCTCACAATAATGATGATTACATTGTCTCAGCTAGGGTTTTTTTCTTTTTTTTTTCTTAAAAACTTTTTTGTTTGCATCAAAATGATAGTCGTTAGGATGCATTTTTATATTCGCATTTTGAAATTTGATCTATTGTAAAGTTCCCGTGCAACTTGTGTGAAGAATATTTACATTAGTGCAGTGACGGAGCTTTAATATTCTCGTAGGGGGCGGATGCGAAATTAAATTATTTTACGGGGGGCGAACTTAATATTTATATAAAAATTTACACTACCGGACTAAAAGTTTACACTACCGTATTAAAATTTAACACTACCGACGAAAAAAAAAGGAGGGGGAGGGGCTGGGCTCCACAATCCTCCGCCAGTGCATTAGCTTAATGCTTCATAGATAAACTTTAAGTGAGGTTACTTTTAACATTAACTTATGCGACCAAATTTAAAATAATCATCAAAACCTATACAACGAATTATATCATCTAAACAGAACTAAAACTACTGCAAAACCTACATGAAGTTACGAGCTAAATCAAAACACTAAATCAACACAAAAACCAAAATATTTCGATAAGCCGATTTAACACGACAAAAAATCAGTAAGTAATCCGATCAAGAATTCCTTTTCACGGGAAAAAAAATTCTTAGGTCTTTTGATGTTCATATGTATGTACCAATACCAAGAATCTATATGCTTATGTTCATATTATATATGTATTGATACCGTGAATCTATACGCTAATGTTCATATTATGTATGTACCGATACCGTATTACGCTAATGTTCCTACGTATGTACTAATACCGTGAATCTATACACTAATCATCATATGTATGTACCTGTACTCTGAATTTATATGCTAATGTTCGTATGTATTTTGTATGGTTTGTTTGTTATTTTAGGAATATATGAAGCTTTAGTGTTCAAATAAAATGTAGTTTTGAATCACTAATTTATGTGTATGCTTAAAAACCAACGAGGGGATGTAGCTCATATGGTAGAGCGCTCGCTTCGCATGCGAGAGGCACGGGGTTCGATTCCCGCATCTCCATATGTTACAACACATAATTTTTGTATCTAGTTTGTGCTTTGAGAGTTTTACTTTCTACATTAATATTTGCATTGCGTTGAATGTGAAAATTTTCAACCTCAAAATTTGTGTTATTTGTATATACATATAAAATGATATATCGTAATTACTCACTTGTTAGACAAGCTTAAATATTGTGTTGTGATCACGGTCAAGCTCGTTTAAACTTAGTTCGATCAGAGCTTTTAATGTTCAAACTGCTCACAAATGATTCAACTTTGTTTAGACAAGTAGATTACAAGAGAAGTAAGGAGAACTTGTGAAGTTAGAGATATGATATTATAGTTGAGGAAATTGTACTAAATTACAAATTTTATCCTTTAAGTATATCTAAAATTATGGATCTTGTCCTTGAATTTTGATTAGTACACTGAGCGTGCTTTATTTAAAAATTTATCACGCTTTCTGTACTTTCGACTAACAAAAGTTAACTTTTTCAGTTAGTTTTGTGTAAAATACCTTTTTGCCCTTAACCCTTAAAGAACGAAATCTGTAATTTTCACTAATATTTTATTTCTTTCTTTTTTGTTTTATTTTATTTACTTTACTTTTCTTTATTTTTTTCTCTTTTCTTAATCACTTCTATTTTATAAACTCATTTTTTTAAAATGATAACGTTGCCCTTAACCCTTAAAATAATAGAATGTGTTATTATTAATCTTTTATTTTCTTTCTTTATGTTTTTCTTATTTTATTTTCTTTACTTTTGTTTATTTTTAACCATTTTTGTTTAAAGAAAATCATTATAAATATTAGTAATAAATAATTTTAATTTTTTTATAAAATGTAATTTTATTTATAGGTTTTTATTTCTTTTACAAATTATTTTCATTTGTTCACTTTATATTAATAAAACCAATAGAAATTAGACAATTTGGTTTTTAACATTTTTGGCACAACATTTTTTAGTCGTTTTAAATTATTTGATTCAGGGTTTATATTCGGAATCGGTGGGAGAAAGTAAGATTTTGCTTTATGATATGAATTTCTAATTTTTCGTATTCAATCAAATGGTTTGTTTTAAATATAAATATAGTGTGATGATTTGTAACTTTAATTTGAAATAAAATATACTAAAAAGGTCTCTAAACAACTACTCGAGAGTTTTTAAAATAAACAAATCATTCATATTTTTTTTAGTTAAATGCACTTTTATTCAGGGTTTTATTTAAATTGTTACAAATGAGTTTTTATCAATATAAATCAAAACCAAACTACTTAAAATTAAAACGAAACCGAAACAAACAATTACCAAGGATTTTGATTTGGTTTGGTTTTACGATTAAACTTATTGAACCTTTTACAGTAAAAAAACACTTAAATATTCCATGTATTAATCAAAATATAATCATACATATAGTCCAACTTAGAATAATTATAACCCAGTAAAATATAAAAAAAGTCACATATCAAAATCATACGGCATCTAATATAAACTGCAAGTCAAATTGCGTAACATAGTTGAAACTCTTATACAAAAAATGTAATAAAAAAGCAACGGTGAAACAAAAGCAATTACTAGTTTAAATTTTATAACATAAAAATATATTTTAAACTATCTAATTTGTTCTCGTATGAGTAGAAAGCTAGATAACTAATTTTTAGAAATAAAAAATATAATAAATTAAAAACCTATAAATAAAAGTATATTTTATACAAAATTAAAATAATTAAGTAATTATATTTTAGATAAGTTTATAAAATAAAAAGTGATTAAAAAAGACAAAGTAAATAAAATAAAACAAAATGGAAAAAATAAAAGATTAGTGACAATTGCAGATTTCGTCTTTTAAGGGGTAAGGGCAAAACTGTCCATTCACACAAAACTAATTGAAAAAGTTAACTTTTGTTAGTAGAAATAACATAAAGCGTGATACGTTTTTAAATAAAAACGCTTAGTATAATTATTAAAGTTTAAGAACACGATCCATAATTTTAAACATAATTAAATGACAAAGTTTGTAATTTAATCTATTAACTAGATTGCACTCCACGTTGTGCGGCAGGAACACCGGCCGGGCTACCAATTATTTTCATTAGTCATAAATCGCGTTTGTATAATTCTAAACGTAGATATAAGAGTGTTAAAACTTACAATAATAAAATAACAGGGAAAGAGTCTCAGCATGCTAAAAAAAGAAATTAAACAAAAAAACACATGAAAAAAAAGAAAACTCAAAATAGTGAAAATCACAACTAATTCTTTACGTTTATATATTATCGCACATTTCTTATTTCAAGTAAACCTACGAATGAGTAACCTACGTTTGACTTAAATTACTAAATTGTTTTTACTTTAGAAAAACCCAAAAATGAATAACAAATTATTAAAAAGTTATTTCTTTAAAACGATCTGTATATCCACCCATCCCGTCATAAGCAACCCCCCCCCCCCTACTTTTTGAATTGTAACTTCGTAACGACAAAGAGAAAAAATACCATCAGGGTAATGCTCTAGCAGATTTTGCGTACTTATAGTTGTAAACTTTGATACAATGGACATGTTAAAAATTGTAACGTTAGAAGAATAAAATGAAAATAAATAACCCAACGGTCCAATGAAAGCATACCACGTGGCAAAGACAACCAATGATAAATTAGTACCATTCACGTCAATTTATGTATAATCGTTATAATTTCTATCCTAGGTGAATAGTAGACTTTTAGACTTTTTAAAAGATATCACAATACTTTTCTTTTCTCACGTTTAAATTTAAACTAGAGAATAAAGAGTAACTAGTAATTTTACCGCGCTACGCCGCTGAACCTAACATGTCATATTACAATTTACATAAAAATCTTTCTTAAAGTATGGTATTTTTATAAACAGATTTGTTTTATTATTAAATTATTTACTAAAAACTTAAATAATTATTATTTACTTTTTCTCAAATAGATCAGGTTGAAGGGTGTAAAATGTAATTTGTCAGAACTTGTCAGGTGAGTGAATGTGAATAAGTTAGAGTTGGTTGATTCAAATTTATTTTAAGTGGCGGTGGTGCAGACGATGGCCGTGACAGATGACGGTGGGAACGAAGTATTAGTGAGCTAACAGGGTTGTACACTACGTAAGAGAGAAGGTAGATACTGTTAGCTACAACATCTCCTCTCACAAAAAATAATTGTCATTTAATATTAATTAAATAAATTTGTGATTGTTTGTGCAAATTTAGCTTTTATGCTCGCGAATACATATTTTCACACAAGCGAGATAGTCTTTTAGATTCTCAACATATCCTTAAGACGTGTTTAATTTTACGCCAAATCAATCCATCATAACACACGGTTAATCACCACTAGTGAATACTTAATTAACTTCTTTTGAGTTTATTAAGGATAGTTGAAAATTTAAGGCTCAACCAATAACCAATAGTTGTGATATTATTGGTGATGATGGTAATAGTGATATTTTACTCCATCACTAAAATATATTTACTAAGTTTACTGGTCAAATATGTAGGAATCAACGTATAGTACTTAATATAGAACACTGATGCAATATATTTTACAAATCAAATATAATAATTCATATGAACAACAGAATAGAAAACAGAAGATAAACACACACATTTATTCAAATCAAATATCAAAAGATTATTGTTTATAAGTTTGTTCAACTCACGGGGACATCTTCTTCTCAAGAACCAGGCATTACTTTGACAACCTTTTACTTCCAACATCCATAACAACCGCCCAACTACTAGGCCTTCTTCCTGGTGGTCGATTTGGTGTTTGTTGGCCTTGAACTACAACCATCATTATGGAAACAATAATATATAAAAAGAAAATAGCTGAGAATAAACCAATAAGTCTTTCAGATCTCATCTTCACAAATTGCATAGTAAGATGTTTTGTGTGCGTTTTATATACTCTTACTCATCTACTTATCTACTTATGAAAGAGAGATTGTTTGATTAAAAAATTCTACGTTATAAAAGTCTCTAAGTGAAATATTGGTCTAGATAAATGTACACCAACTAAATAATTTATTAAAACTTATACCAAGTTTTCTAAGAAAATATAATCCTAGAATTGACTGCGTCAAGTCTTAATCAACCTAATTTATTTTGAATTAATAACAACAACAACAACAACAACAACAAACGATAAGAATTATAATATTATGAGTTAATTACATAAATAGTCCCTGTGATTTATTTAAAATAACAAGTTAAAGTACTAAGCAAAAAAATAATAATAATAATAACATGTTTGAGTACTAAACAAAAAAAGTAACAGGTTTGAATACTTATTTTTAATTTTTTCACAAGTTTGAGTATTAACACTAGCAGACAGTAGATTTTTTGTTAAATATAAGAGCAATTTAGTCCTTTCACCTTAAATGACATATTAAGTAAATTAGAGGGACTACTTGTGTAATTTATTTATAATATCATTATGTAACACACACACACACACACACACACACACATATATATATATATATATATATATATATATATATATATATATATATATATATATATATATATATATATATATGTATGTATTTATATAATACATCTGTATAATATTATTTTCATCACCACCACCACCGCCGACCATCAACGCCGGTCACCACCGTTGGCCATCACCGCCGGTCATCGCTGCATCCAATACCCTCATGCCACCGCATCCATCTCCGTCTATCATCACTATCGGGTATCATCACCAAATCCCCCTTTCTTTTCCCTTGTAAAACCCTAAAATCCAACCGACCACCCACCACTAGCTGCCACCACCATGTACCTACTATCACCATCATCGCCATCTAGCCACCATGTACCACCAACTCCCTGACTGATATCTGAATCTAGCCTCCTACCATCGTAAATTTGGGGTTTTTAAAGTTTTTTAGGTTAATAGGGGAATAGAAAGGAAGAACTGGTGAGATGATTACGATGGTGCGATTGTGGAGGTGGGGATGATGATGACGACGACGATATTGCTATGGTTGTGATGATGCAGCGGTGGTGATGATGCGATGATGGTGATGTTGTGATGGGGGTGATGATATGGTGATGATGGGTAGATGGTGGTTAGTGTGGTGCTCGTGGGTGTTCGGTGGTGGGCTGGTGGCCGGTGGGTAGGAGGGTGGGGTGGTGGGCTTGGTGGTTGGGGCCGACAGTGATAGATGATGATGATAGTGGGTAGATGGTAGTGATGGTGGGTATATGGTGATGATGTTGGGTACATATAATTACACTAATGGTCCCTAAATAAAAGAAACATACAGAATTACAAAAGTAGTCACTCCAAGGGCATTTTAGTCAATTTCTTTAAAGCTAACAGAAAACTAACGTCTGTTAGTCTTAATACCTTAACTCGTTACATAATTTAAAACACAATACCAAAAATGTTACAAAAAATCCTTAATACTCAAACCTGTTATTTTAGATAAACCACATGGACCATTTATGTAGTTAACTTTAATATTAATAACAATACAAAATTAACCTTGTGGTCAAGTGGTAGGTGTTCGTCCATAACAAAAAACAGTATGCGCGTAAATCTTTACAAATGCAAGGTTATGTGAAATTAGATATTATGAAAAAATTATTGTTCAATAATAATAATAATACATAACTAACCAACAATTACCGTATTCATTCAAAATCACGAATATATACAAGTATACCACTATAATAACAAAAAACCAAACAACGGCTATAATTATATTTGAACTTACAACTACAAATCTTATAAAGAATACAAGATTTATCGTTAGTTAGGACAAAAGAAATAGACCAAGCTAGAGCATTTATGCCAAAAATTTACATGAAATGCATTATTGTCATTCAAGTCTTCATTATTTTCTATATTTAATCCAAATAAATACTTGATAGTCAATAAAGTTACAATTACAATCATCATACTTAATTGTTAAAATTTCAAGCTATTTAACGTTATATCACTGAGGTAAATATGGACAGGGGCTCTACGTCCCTTGACAAAGCCCTTTGAGTAACTATTTAATTTATAGCGCAAAAGGTTATTAGAGATTGTTAGGAGTAATTTAAATAATCGAAGTTAAAATGACAACATAACACAAAAAAAGTTAACTCATCTTATCAAACCATACACTCGATTCAAATTCTAGAAATATTATATTCGAAAAAGTTTTCAAAACATGTTCTTTTGAAAAAACACACACACTATGACTTGGGGAATCAAGTATTCAAAACACTTTTTGTGAAAATCTATTTGAACACGTTTCCAAACTCTCCACCCATGGGTTGGGACCAATGATATAAAGTTTGAAGTTTACTGTTAACGAGGAAATATAGTTTACTACATATATCGGTGATTTACTAGTTTTAGTGTTAGTAATCCATTTTATGTAATTGAGGCTTGCTGGAAATACGTAATAATTTAGCCGAGCTCGGGTTTGAATATGTTACGAGTCGATCTTGGTTTTAAAACACTAGGCTTATAGAGCTTCTGAAATCCTAATGAATGATCGAGCTTGAATATTATCATCGTTGGGCTCAGTTTCACACCAATCGTTGTCAAGACGAGTCAAAAATCAAAAAATTAGTTCAAACTAAACCATCAATAGTAACTAATTGATCAACGACAGCTGAGTGATTAATATTAACTAAATGATTAGCAGTAACTGTTGGCAGATGAATGAGCAATCAACAGTGCGTGTCAACAATTATCATCACAATAGCAACTTAGTTTAGTATCCGGCTATCTATTGATAAAAAAAGCCACAATAGCAACTAAGTTCACGAGACATGGTCTCATTTCAACAAAAAATTGTAATAGGATTGTAAACGAGTCGAGCCGAGACAGGGTGGGCTCAGGCTCCACACGTTTACAAATCGAGTAGAACCGCGTAATTTGGCCAACTCGTTTATCTTAATGAGCTGAAACATAGAGCTCGAGCTCCGCTCGTAAAAAACCGAGCTGAGCCTTCTAACGATCCGAGTATGCTTGTTTATTTATAAAAAAAAAGGTTTTTCTTTACACACACACACACACACACACACACACACACATATATATATATATATATATATATATATATATATATATATATATATATATATATATATATATACTAGCTTTAATTACCCGTGTATTACACGGAAATAGAGAATTTAATTATTAAATAACAAAAAACATAAATAAAATCAAGTATTTTATACATTAAATATGACATAACAACTTTCGATTATAAGATCACAAATGAGTCTAAACATCCTTGTAAACTACATTTGTAGTAACATTAGTAGGTTTGCCCTCATTATCTAAAGCTAAGAGTTTCAATCCATCTTTACTCTTAACTTATGACAAGATGACATAAAGTTGACAATATGTAAAAATAGGCTATTTTAAGTACAAGCCGACTCATGACAGAGATTGACCTTAACTTTTGTTTATTGTTATAACGAAATATACAGCCAAAAACTGGCTTCTTGTAGACTTAAAAGGAATCATTTTGACAGGTCAAATCGTGAGCTCGATATTGAGTAGGTGTGAGGATATTAGTATAAAGAAATTAAGATTTGTATACACTGAAAATTTGCGTGCGATAATGAGATCAATTTCGAATTATTTTGATCATGTAATCAGATATAGGGATATAGTATTGAATCATTTTAGATCGGGCTATGAATGTTCATAATATCCCTGATTATTTGTTGATTATTATTTATTTAATACTAACATTAGTAAACCCGTGTATTATACGGGTTTGAAAAAATAAATATTAAATATAATGAAAATTTATGAAGTATAAAATGATATTCAAGAATAAGATATGATTAAAATTATGTATGAGTAATAACTATAAGTAATAAAATAATGATATCAATTTTTAAACTTTTTTTCCGAAAAAAAGTTAAACATTTTTTTTTCAAAACAAACCGTATTAAAAATGTAATTTTTTAAAGTTCCTTATTATAACTCCTAATTTTAATTATTTTTAGTTTATATAAAAATTTACCTTTTAAAAGCATCAATTTTAAAATATTTTATATTTTAAAAAAGTTAGATGTTTTAGAAAATTCTTCATAAAAAGTTGTTTTCTAGAAATAACATTAATAAAAAGACATCTTTCTTAATTTATTAAAAAATTAATCTAAAAAATAATTAAAATTTTAAATATTTTTTAATTTAAGTAATTATTTAAAAGGAGATAGAGACAGGAAAAGCAAACTTAGGGAGCCTAAGAATGTTGCAAGTGTCCCCCTAAGTTGTAACACTCTAGGCGAATCCCACATCGGCCGTAGACAGGAGAGATTACTGGTTCATAAGGAATGTCTGGTCTCTAATATCACAACGCGTTTTGGGCGTATTGACTGTGAATGAGAGGAGAACTTCACAGTTAAGCGTGCTCAGGTGGCAGCAATCCAGAGATAGGTGACCTCCGTGGTAAGTTTTCACTCGGGCAACCAAAAGCAAATCCTGAGCTCCTCGTGGGCAAAGCTGACAATATTGGTGGTATGAGGGGCCTGATGTTATAGATGGTATTAGAGCTAGAGCCGGCCCGGTGTGCCAGCGAGGACGCTAGGCTCCCTAAGGGGGGTCAACCTCCTACATTAGTTGGGAAGGAAAATGAAGGTTTTTTTATAAGGGGCTTGAGACCTTCTCCACTGTGACGCGTTTTGCCTGGGCGATGGTGGTACGTCCCGGTCCAGGTGAAAACAAAACCGTGAGGCGATGGTGGTTCGTCCCGGCCAAAGCGGACAATATCATGGTGCGGTTACGCTGGGCTGTTACATAAGTTACTCTTTTAGTATTATGTATATATAAACGCAAGAAGTAATATATTTTTTCAACTTATTTTTTTTTCTTGGAATGGCATGATTTTATAAATAACTCGACTAGCAATTAGCTAATCGGAAAGAAGAGAAACAATTACAAATACGTATGAGAGTTTTTCAACCGGTCTTTCCGATTTGATTTTAAACATTGGGACATATTGAGAATATCCTTCGTTCAGACTTGTTAGCATAGATAAAGCTTATTTTTAGGGTTGTGTTTTGGTTCGAGATTGCTTAAGCTTAGTTTGATTCCAGTTTTTACTAGTCGATTTCAAACAACTCATGCGCGACTCAATTTGTTTAAAGGCCTAGGTTGCAAGGGAATTAATGAAGAATGTGAGGAATAGTAAGAGGAACAAGTGGAAATGTATATACTTTATTTCAGCTGTAAGAATGAACACTTTAGTTTCTTTTAAATTTATTAGGAATACCTGGAAATTTATTGATTAACCAATGACCAATGATTTTAATATTATTGATGATGCTTGCGAGAGATGTTTCATCCCGCCACTGAAATTTTTTTATTGAGTTTATTGATCAATAATATGTAAGAATCATCGTACACTAGTTAATATAGAACAATGATAGATGTATATTTTAAGAATTAAATATAATAATAATCAATATGAACAAGCGAAGAGGAAAAAACAACACTTATTCAATTCAGACAACAAAAGATTATTGTTTATAACTCAAGAGGATATTTTCTTGTCAAAACCCATGCTTTGTTTTTTGACACCTTGATTAATTCCAACATCCATAACAACCACCCCAACCCCCTTACCATTATTTCCAAGTCGTTGTGGCCCTTATGGTCGTATTGGTGCTCGTTGTTGTCCTTGAACAACAACCATCAAAAAAGAAACAAAAATAAATAAAAGAAAAATAGCCCAGAAGAAACCAATAACTCTTTGAGATCTCATCTTTCACAAATTGCATAATGAGGCTTTGTGTGTGTTTTAGTTATATATACTCATCTACTTTTGAAAAGAGAGATTGCTTGTCTAAAAGTTCTTGGTTATGAAAGTCTCCCATTTGAAATATTGGTCTAAATGAATTTTCCCCGATCAAGATAAGTTTCAATACAACATACAATAAATTACACACACATATGAATTACAAATGTGTATGAATAGTTTTTTTTTTCTTTTTCGTGTGTGTAATTGGTCGGTTTACAACATGACAAGCCACGATTGGGCCCCAAAAGTTATTTTAATTTTAGAGATACTTTGATTTTCTAAAAATTAATATCTGTATAATAAATAATGTTGTTATTTTGTTGTTAAAGTTGTTGCTGCTGCTGATGAATCAACTTTGTGATCTTAATATGTACTTATGATTCAAAAAAGAAAAATGAGGTTAAAAGTATTATTAATCAAATTATAGAATAGATTATTATCCGTTAACAAATAATATTTTATACTACTAAAATCTAACTTGTCTTGTTACTGTTATCATTGTTACTATTTTAATTTGAACATTTCAAGCTGACGGATTCTTGATTATGAAACAAGTAACAACTCAATAAATATATTAATTGAATTTCAAAGTTACAGTTATCGTATACAATTAAAATTAAAAAAAAAAAAACATCGCCAGAGTTATAATCCAACGTACAAACCAAAAATTATTATTAAGAATTTTAATAAAACTAAGTAATTTATAGGTGTCGATGCTTCTTAGTGTTTGGTGTTTATTCTCAATTGTACGGGTTTAAGCTTCATAAAATAATGATTATAAAAGTATAATATGTGTAGAGTAGAAAATTTGTTTTTGATGGTAAAAATAATAATAATAATTGGTCAATTTTTTATACCAACTAAATTTGATATCAAAAGTGAGCAAGCGTGAAGACATTTTGGTAATCTCAAACCACTCCACCTAACATCAGTTGAAATCATGGAATAAGAATTCTGAAAATCAAAGTATGACTTGGGAAACAAGTTTTCAAAACACGTTTTCTCATAACACAAGTATATGCAGAAGGTTTCAAACTCTCTACACTCCGGAACAATAATAATAACTATAAAGTAAAAACGTTATAAATTACAATGAAATTTATATTTAATAAACTGTAATTACAATTTTACAACACATATATTAATATATGTTGGGTATTGTCCACCGCGTTTTGCTTGACGAAAAAATTATGACACTAAAAAGATGCGACAAGAATTAATGATGCAAGTACTATTTATCAGGATGGTTTTACGGCCTCAGTAACCGTGTTTTAAAAATACTGCAATGTGAGAATTATAATTTACCAAAAAGTTTTACTACCTATTTGTCATTACGATTTTAAGTTTTACGCGAGCATCACTTTTCCATTACATAAACTTGATATACATATCCAAAAATTTCGTTTTAAATTATATTCATGTAAAAGCTAAAACAATACATATTTTTCCTGAATATTTGAGCCTCGGAGTAGGTTAATCAATGTGGTTGCAAACCAAAGACGTTATGTAAAGCGGTTGCAACATTAAAACAACAATTTTCGAATTATTTTTTGGTGTTATATTAAATTTTATATATATATATATAATTGTATATTTTATATATAGCATTATACATATTATTTAATTGTCTTTATCACAATTTTATATATTTTATATATGATCATAACTATTTAAATAAAAGTATTTAAAAAATTGAGAAAAAAATATACAAAAAACTTGTTTCGGCTCGCAAGCTGACTTGAGCTCGATATGTGAAGCATGGACTTGGGCTTGATAATCTAATAAGCTTTTCTTAGGCTCGGGCACGGCTCGAGCGCGATAAGTCTCGTCTCATGTCATTCCTTTTATCGATCCGAGCTCAAGTAGCTTGTGAGCGGCTCAACTCGTTTAGGCTTGCGAGCTTGATATATGAAGCTCGGGCTCGAGCTCAATAATTTAATGAGTTTTTTGTAGGCTTGGACTTGGCCCGTGCTCTATAAGGCCAATCTATTTCGAACGTTTTATTGGTTCGATCCTAAGTGGCTTGCGGGCGGCTCAGCTCGTTTTGCACCGCTATGTGATAACCATGGTAGGTAAATAAAAATAAGAAAAATAGCGGGACAGTTTTAGGGTCTAAATGATAACTTAGAATATAATAAGAGCAATAACATAACTTAAACTGAATAAAACTAAATTAGAAACAGCCATATGGCCACGTTCTAATAAAACGTGTACTATTTATAACTTTAATATAGTATATAATAGCTAGCAATAATTGTAATTTGTCAGGTCATTATACATTAATATAGCTCGGGCTAGGGTTTATTCGTTAAACAAGCTTATTTTTAGAGTCGTACTGAGGTTCATATGTTTGTTTAAACTTACTAACTTAATATATAAGTATTTATAATTTTTAATTAGCTTAAAAATAGACCAACACTTAATTATTGCAATCGATTAGATAAACACTTAATTAGGTTCTTTAAGGATGTTTGATTTTCAAATTATTAGCCATTGATTTTAATGTCATAGATGATAATTGTAAGGGAGATACTTAATGTAAAGTTTATTGATCAAATACGTAAGAATCAAAGTATAAAATCTAATATAAAAGAACCAAAGTATAAAACCTAATATAGAACAATGATATAAAAGAATCAAAGAC
This sequence comes from Flaveria sonorensis, assembly GCA_025506505.1. Classification (NCBI taxonomy): domain Eukaryota; kingdom Viridiplantae; phylum Streptophyta; class Magnoliopsida; order Asterales; family Asteraceae; genus Flaveria; species Flaveria sonorensis. The sequence continues at coordinate 67,507 of JACCIY010000135.1, forward strand.
GAACATTTATTCAATTCAAACAACAAAACATCATTGTTTGACGGAAAGAGATAACTCACCAGCCTATAGACATGAAGAAAACTTGATTTTATAACTAACTTTTGATCGATTATAACTCATAGATATTATTCACGTAGACAACTTTTTTTCAAGAACCATACATCGTTTTTAGTACTAGTAATTTACCAACAACGCCAACAACCGCCTACCCCAGACCTGCCATCATCTGGTGGCCGTCCTTGTGTAGGTCTTTGTCCTTGAATGGTAGCCATCATAGAAAAAATAAGAACAAGTATAAAGAGAATAGCCAAAAAGAGATCAACAAGTCTCTCGAATCTCATCTTCACAAATTGCATAATGAGGTTTTGGTTGTGCATGTGAATGCACATATGAATGTGTATATATATACACACACTCATTTACTTGTAAAAAGAGAGCTTGTTTGATTTAAAAAATCTTATCATAAAAGTCTCATTAAAATATTGGTTTCAATGAATATCAAGCAATCGAAATAAATTACTACACAACTTGCAACCAGTTTCAAGAAGATTATTTCTTTGATTTAACGAGTCTCGTCTTAATCAGTTTTTTTAATATAAAATTATTGTTATTACTAGTTTAATATTTTGTATATTACACGAGATGAATAAATAAATATTAAATAGCTAGTAACAAAAGTTTATTAATTATAAAACAACAGTTTGAACATAAGATATGATTGTAATTATATATAACTAATAACTATAAGTAATAAAATAATGATATTATTTTTTTAAACTTTTATTTTTATTTTTCTATGCTTTTTGAAAAAAATAAAACAAACTATTTTAAAATAATGTCATTTTAGAAAATTTTCTTTTTATAACTTTGAATTTGAAATATTTTGGTTTATAAAAATTTAGTCTTTAAAACATGGACTTTAAAATATTTCGTATTTTGTAAAAAGGTTTAGAAACATTTCTTATTTATAAAAATTTATGTCTTTATTTATAAAAAGTTCTCCTTATTTTATTAAAAACTATTTTATAATTTAAAAAAGAATTAAATAATAACAATTATAGTTAATTAAATTATTTAACAGAAGAGAGAATCGAAATAATTAGAATTAGGGGGTTTGTATTTGTGTCAAATGACCACCTAAAATCTTTTTTATTATATATAGATTATTATTATTATTATTATTATTATTATTATTATTATTATTATATTACTATTATTGCTATTTATTATTATTATTATTATTATAATAATAATAATAATAATAATAATAATAATAATTATTATTATTATTATTATTATTATTATTATTATTATTGTTATTATTATTACTATTGCTACTGCTACGTCACGGCCGCCGCCGCCACCGCCACCGTCACCCACCACTATTACTAAAAGTAAAATAATCATATTTTAATAATCTAAATATAATCTAATAACTGATAATATATAGACAATCTGATCAAAACACTCAAAGAATAGTTAGATTGTTAATGATAATTACAAATTTATTATTTTCTAAAATAAAAACACATGAAAAAAACTAGGAGTAGTAAGATTGCACTCGACAGCAAAAGAGAAGTTAGAATTGTTATTAATTAAATTGTCAGTAAATTATTATCAGTACATGGATAATAATCTGAATTATTAAAAACAAATTTTCTTTCATAGTAGTAATAACAACAGCAGCGATGGTTGTAGCACTGGTGGTAGTTGTAGCGTCAATATCAGCGGTGGTAGTAACGGTATTCTGTGTAGTGGTGAAAATTTTCAATCTCACAATTGGATTTTTGACTAAGAAACAACACGATAATTATAAATAAATTGAGAGTCACAAAACACAACCAACAATTACTGTATGCAATTAATATTTAAAAGAATCAAAACCAAAAGGATCGTGAGATTTATGTCAAATTTTACAAACTACAAAATCTTATAAAGAATATAATAAAAGTCTAATGAAAATAGTTATCTTATAAGTAACCAGAATGATATTTCTAAGATTTATCACTAGTTCGGAGAAAAGAAGTCTAGGTAATTGTTGTATCAAACTTGGAGGGTTAAAAGATTTACATAAGGGGTGTTCAAGCACTTGGGTAATCTGAATATGACATCAAAAGTTACATGCATAAAGATATTTGGTCATCTCAAACCAAATGTGTTTTCAAAACCAAACCACGGACCGGGAAGTTGGAAACCGGTCTGGTTGTGTGTATTTGGATCGTTTCCATTTGAACCGGCCGGTTATCGGTTGGACCGGTGAACCGGACAAGGTGGTCGGACCGTATTTCAAAACTTTTATTTTATTTTTGCTTTCAAAATCTCATTTTCTATTTAGTAATTTAAGATACTTAGTTTGGCTATTTAAGTTTTCATATTATGTTTTAAACTGGTATATATAAATAACTAGGTTTAAACCCCCCACGTTACAGCGGGGCATAAAACCATGTTAATTAGCACCAATGGCATACCACCGTCAATGATCACTAACACCTAGAAAACTTGTATTAAAAAGACATAAAAAACAAAGAAAAAATAAAACCGAATGAAAAATAGACGTAAAGACGTTTTACCACGCAGGCGAAACATAAAACATATAAAACAATAATTAAGTCGATTTATAACCAACGCGCTGCAACGAGCCCATTGAATGAAGAAAAAATAAGTGTAAAAACGTTGAACCATATATGCAGGCTGCGCCGTGAAAACTGATAAAATTTAGACCGCAACGTAAATTGAAAAAAATGTAAAATATGAAAGAATATGAGACCAAAGTTGAAAATCAAAAAACATTAGGCTAAATTGTAAAGATATAAAATTAGTGAGTTAAAAATATAAAAGTCAAAAAGTAAAAATAAAAGACAAAAAAAGTACCTACAGCCGTATAATACAACTTATAATGCACACTAAAGTTGGTAATTAGTATATATAATACTTTTATTATTTTATGTATTTATATGATACATTCAGTTCTTGAATCCGCTTCGATCGATCCGACCAATGAACCGTCAAAACCACATGTTCACTTTCCAACCTCGTTTTGAAAACATTACATACCAGTCCATCAAGGATCAATTTGAAATCATGGGTTCATGTACACACTCACCTAATGTTTTTATAAAAAAACGGACCATGACTTGAGAAAAAAAAGTTTTCACTCTGTTTACTCGGTTCACCAACAACGATAAAGATAAAAGTTTATAATTGACGAGAAAAGCATGCATAGTTTAATATATGTTGTTAGTGCGAATACAGTCATAATAATAAATTCGTTATCTTATGACTAGTGGGCGTGATCAGCAATATGCTGACGGAGATTTTAAATATTGAAATGCTTATTTTTTACGACTTATTCGTTTATATTAACCAAAGTAATTCATGTGCTAAACGCTTATAAAAAATGTAATAGGAAAAAATATTATAAAAAATAAATACCATAAGCAAAGAAGAAAATTAGCATATGAGTAAATGATAACTTTATTATTTATTAAAGTTTATGGTTTTAATTATAAATATTAGAGTTAATCGCCATTTTCATCCCTGTGGTTTGATTTTTTTGTCGTTTTCATCCAAAAACTTTATTTTCCCCTCTGTGTCCTTGACATTTTAAAATTTTGTCATTTTCATCCACTTTCGTTAACTTTGTTTGTTTTACCCGTTAAGTGGACATCAGCTTTGAATATTAAAAAACAATCCAATAATGTTTGAATGTTCGGGGTAATTGAACAATATATATTTAGGTTTTCTTTTTTTTGGTGAGATGCAAAAGTACCTTAATACCCCTCACATGATGTGTATGTGATGGCTAATTAACAGGTAAATAATCGGGGTTAACGAAAATGGTGGAAATTTGCAATTTTTTTTAAATGTCAGGGATGCACAGGAGAAAAAAAATATTTTTAGATGAAAAAGGCAAAATACACCAAACCTCAGGTACGAAAATGACAAGTTACTCTAAATATTATAAATTAGCTAAAAGAAAAAAGGAAGAAAAACTTTATTAAAATTCAAGAGATTAAATACAAATTTGACATAACTCGTGGGTTTAAGTGTAAAATTAAAAAAATAACAAAATAAGTAGCTAGTCAATTTGAAAAAAAAAACAAAAATGTTATGGTTAGTTTTAAAAAACCTTCAAGGATTTAAGTGTAAAATTGTAGAAAAAAAGTAAGTTTTATATTGCTTTAAAAAATGAAAATTATTGCGATAACATTAAAAAAAATCTACAACATCACTATTAATCATTCTCTCTGGTTACTATATATAGTGGGTGTCACCGAGGCTTTTTCCAATTTACCTTAAACGTTAAACATATTTGGGATGATGATTATTATTATTATTATTATTATTATTATTATATTATTATATTATTATTATTATTATTATTATTATTATTATTATTATTATTATTATTATTATTATAAAAATATTTAATATTATATACTAAGTATTTTAATAGGATAATACTTATTAAAATATAAATAATAATTTTAAATGTTAATTTATAGTACTAATGAATTAAATATTCTGCTATCATTAAATAATGACTTAACAATGTGCATTAAATAATATATTAATTAAAAAAATTTATAAAATAGAGACGAAATAGAAAACTATTGCATAGATCATTTGTACTCTATGCTTAAAATATTGTATTATATGTCTTAAGTATAAGTAAATAACAATTGTGTTTAAAGAGTTGTATTATATATAGTATAGATATAGATATAGATATAAATGAAAACTTGTGAGGCAAAAAATTACTTATAAATGATTATGTGTTCTTAATTTATTTACGTGATATAATACGCAAAGTGATCATTCAAATGATGTTAAGATAACCAAGAAATAAGAGATTTTTAAAAGACGTAACAATAGAAGTGTCTCAATTGTTGTCACGGTTAAACGTGTATTGACCGTGCTAAGGATGATGCATGCAATCAAATATTTAAGTTACAGAAGCTCAACGGTTGGTACATGGTGTGACCGTGGATCGTCCATTTGAGAAACAAATGTCCTTATTAGTTTATGTCAAATTCAAGTCATGATTAAAAATGAAGTATCAAGTGACAGAATACTAGATCAATAAATGCAAAATGGTAAATTACGAAAAGATCACTTGAAAAAGTATTTTATAGAAGTTTTTATACATATTTCTGATAATCGCAAAACAGTCTTACAAGGTTAAATGAAATGTTGTACAAAGAGTTCAAATCATTAATTCAAGACTAAACTCACCTAGTTAAAACTGATATTGTCATTGTTTAAGATCTGATAATAACATTCACTGATTACCAATCTAATTTTGGTTTTGCTGTTTATGTGAAATCCTTTTGTTTTTTGTTTTTTTTTTCTTTTTTCATACCAAAAAATCCACACAAAGTTAGAAAAACAACCTGAAATATTGTTATTTTTTACTTATTTTAAAGTGTATAGATATTTACAAGCTTTCTGTATTTAGTTGACAGAATTAAAAAGCGATACACACTAATCCTTATAAAATAAGTTTTATAAGAAACTCCTCAAAGTGGAGTCTTTGATTGGGGATGTAATGTTTTCAAAACTTGATAGGACATTAACGGCTATCTTATACTGATTCATCAGTTGAACTAGTTAGATTGACCAAATCGAATTGAAGAATAAAATGATGTCATAAATATAGAAAATTTAAAATCATTTATATTTATTTAATTTTTAAACATATCATGAAACCACTAAGTGTTTTGGATTAAATATATAACTTTAATAATATATGACACTTTAGTAACTAAAATGTGGAACATAGAATACTAAATTAATCATAAAATGAGATTAAAAAAAGAAATGAAAAGAAAGTTAAAATCCGATCCAGCCATCCGATCAAGTTTACCTGGTTCATGGTTGACCTGATCAGTAACCATGGTTCAATTGAAAACGTTCAAAAAGGGCATAATTGGATATATTTTATGACCGGTTGTCAATCCAATGGCTTCAGTTTTCAAAACACTATGTGGAAGAGGGAAAAAACATAAAGAGGAGGATGTGGGAGGTTATAAGAGAGAGGGAGTGAAAATTTAATTTTGACTAGCATTCTTCTGGGAAGAATGTGAAAGGAGAGAAAATGAGGGGGTTCCACGCATAGTGGAGATGGTTAAAACATGATTAAAGTTTGGATTAATGAAATGTACATGTGATTAATCTTAGAGTTGGTGTTTTATGTTTACACTTCTTCTCCTTCTAAAACAAACCATATACAAAGGGGTTTTTAAAGATTTGTATAGAAAAACGTATCATGTGAAATTAAATGCAAGAACAACAAGAACGTTGAACAACTTACAGATTCAATAGTGAATCTGTAACTAATTCCTAAACTAAACATCACCAATATGATCGGATTACAAAGAGTTAATAAAAACAAACCAAGGCATTACAATCTCTCAATCAAACACTCTCACATTAAACGAGAATGAACCCTTAATCTTCTTGTACAAATATGTTCACCAAAAAGATAAACTGATGAACAGACATAACATATGTTCGACAAACAATCTCTCATAGACTTGTACAATCAGAACCGTATGAACAACAAAAAAGGCGATGAAGCTGAAAACGAATATTAGGGTCTCAATACAGAGTGTAGACGATGATGAAAATGAAAGAACTCTCTGCCTTAATTAGAAGAACACAAGCTTTTATAATCATGTCGAAACTTCCCGTCAGAACTAACTTCAGCACCTAAGCATCTGTTAACTTTCCACCTACGACCTGAAACTTAAAACACAACAAAACAAACCAAGTTAAACATTTGTGATTAAATATGTTTACTAATGAATTGAATTATTCACTAGTTTTAACAGATCCGTGTGAACAATCTCCCCATTATATCTTTTTAAATTCATAATTATTGTCCTCTCATAGATTTATTATGTACACGTAGAATATTATTGTTTCTAATGCAACGATGAAGAAAGAGATCTTTCTAAAGGTTATGACAGTGAGTCAGATTCATTATTAAGCCTTAAGGGGATTACAAAGATTTATTATTTATTTATTTATTTATTTATTATTTTTTTTTCGACAACCCCTTAGGATGAAGTAACAAATAATATGTACAGTTATATAATCAAATGTCTTGGGATGATCTAATGGTTATTAATGTTGTTAGGCATTCACGGTTCATTCTTTATATATCTGTGAGTGTGTTTTCTATATTATAAAAAATAGTTATAAGTGGTTAGAGAACATATTACTGTTCATCTCTATATTTGGTATAACACTGTTCATCTCTATAATGTTTTTAATATTTGTTGAAATTGGTTGTGAGTAGAAAAAAGAGAAATTGTAATGATAAAAATATAAAAAGTATTATTTAATTGAAAGGAAAAGAAAAAAATTAGTGATTTTAGTGTAATTATATAGATGGAGATGAAGAGTGGGTTGTGAACAGTGACGTATCTACATGTTGGGGGGGGGGGCGGCCGCCCACCCTAAACGAAAATTTTTCAGTGCTATGTATGGGAAAATCCCGACCGCCCCTTTTAAAATTTTGTAGTCGCCCCCCTTGAACTTTTGAAACTGAAGAGAAAACAATAATGTGTCAAACACATTGTCAGGGGTGGAACTATAATTGGTTACAGTTCAGCGAATCATATTTTTTCGCTAACCGGGATCTATAACCCAATAGATTGTTAGTACTTACACCCTCAAATAATCAAGTAATTAGTAGGAAGAAAAAAATTATATCGAGATAAATGTTTTGATTATTAAGCAAGCTAAATTTATATTGGCCGACATTGTTCTCAAACATGTGTTTTTCGGCATTAAAAAGTTTCGGAACCATTTTAACGATAAGTATAATTGTTTCACACATATTACATATCATCACTTTTGTGAGTATAATTGCCTTAAACATATATAAACAACTTTTATGAGTATAATTGCTTTAATGTAGTCTTGATATATGAAATACAAAATTTTAGGGACCATTTTAACGATGTTTTTCGGTAATAAACCGATTCGACCCGATCTGACTCGAACCGGATCAAAAATATATTATTGTGATATCCAAATTACTCTTAAAAATCTCCGCCCCGTGAAAAAATATTTCTGAATTCGCCACTGGTTGTGAATGCTCTAAAAGGTTATGGATTATGATCCGCAGGTTGTAATAATTTCTAGATGTTAAAAAAAAAGTAGGTGTTGCTTTGTTAGTATCGTAATTGAATGAATAACCATCTATTTCATTTTCAATTAGATTTTTGTTTACTAAGCCTGATTTACACATCCATGTTACTTTTGTAATATAATCGGACTTTATATACCTCAATGTAGTATGCTTTGATGTGGTCCAATTTAGTCATCACAGTCAAAAAAATTGTTAAAAAGTTGTTCCCTATTATTTTCAATGGGACATCTGTAGCAAGTGGTGTATTTTTAATTAAAGAGTTATTTAAATACTATAAAGTACAAGTGTTATGATTTTAAGACAGAGTAAATAATGCATTTATTAGTCAATATAAAAAAAGTTCCGTATTAGTTGTTTTAAGGAACAAAATAACCATATTAAGTATCATCGGTTTAAAGGTATATATTATTGTCATTATTTTAATAAATTTACAAAATTGAACAATGTTATGTATGTTAAAGCTAAATATAAACGTTTTTAAACAATATTATGCTCTTGCCCCTTGAAATTTAGATAGGACGTATGTTGCATCTCGTTTCCTTTGTGCTTTTTTACTTGAAATGGCTGTCTTTTCAAAATTAAGTGTTTGTGGAAATCACATGCACCATTCACTTATCATTTATCAACCTTTTTTTTTCTTCTTTTGCATGATTGTATCTTGATATATGTATGCCCATACAATCATCTTTCTCAACTTCACAATACACAACTTAACACTCATGGGAACACTTGCTGGACATTTGGTCCGGGCTCGGCCCTAGCGCTCCTCGGCCTATGGCACATCATCAACACGGTACGGGCCTATCACCTGAAAGGCCCGAACCACTTCAAATCTACCTTTTGGCATCCGTTTATGAGCCCGTGTTCCAAGCTAGCGTACATGGAGCTCTTTCTGATTGTTTCATTTTCCGTTCTTTCCATAGTTATACAGGTTTTGGACTACCCGTTGTTCTCATTCGCGTTCAAGCTTAATAACTACGAGCACGCCACTATGTTTCCACCTAGCCATATACGCGGGTTCACCCTTGTAACAGAGATGATGCACAAATCCGACATTTGGTTAGAGGTTTCAGGAATCCTTGCGGCTTCTGTTTTCGGTCAAGAGTTGTTCTTGCTTCATTATCACTCTACTGATCACATTGGACTCGAGGGTTATTACCATTGGCTAATGCAACTAATCGTGTTTGTATCGCTACTATCCGCTTTATCCACCACCACTTTTCCATCAAGTTTTCCTTCATCACTTGTTCTTTCGATATCCGTCGTGTTTCAAGGGTTGTGGTTCATTAACATGGGATTCTTGTTATGGGTTCCTGAGCTTGTCCCTAAAGGGTGCACCATACGGTTGGGTCGTGGTGGTGACAGTGATATGCATGGTGCGGTCGTTTGTGGGACCCACGAGGCGGGTTCGAGGGCTCGAGCACTAGCTAACTTGCAATTCAGTTGGATACTCGCGGGGATTTTGATATTAGTGGGATGCATATGTACATTTACACCGAAAAAGGTCACCCCTCGGGTCCAGTCGAAAGAGTATGAACGACTTAATAGTCGAGTCGCTGAGATCCCGCTATCAGTAGGGGGATTTAAGCAAGTTAATTACCAATAAATACATGTTGGCACGTTAAGTAATAGGAATTATGCCACTTATGTTACTGGATAACGAAATCACTTCCGACTTTTAAGGATCGATGCGAAAATTTGCAAAACCTTTGATGTTATAATTAATAATATCAGACTTTAAATATATGATTCTTATGGTTTGATTTTTGCCGTATAAACTATATATTTTTTATTAGGATATAAATGAGTTTCGAATCCTAATTTGAGATTGATCAGTTAAAAGCATAATTTAGCCGAACTTAAACCAACTCATGCCTAATTTGAATACCTTGTAATAAACAAGCCCAGAAAGCCTGTGACATGACAAATACAGGCATAGTCTTCACGAATATTAACGGTTCGTGACATCCTTACCGGCTAAGCATACAAGTTACTAGTCGGCTGAGCCTACAACTAGAGGTGTGCAAAAAACCGAAATAACGGAACCGCAACCGAAATAACCGTCGCAACCGAACCAAAAAAAAACCGAAACCAATTAAAACCGACAGTTTGGTTTGATGTTTTTTAAAAACCGATTTTTCGGTTTGGTTTCGGTTTTTGCTTTTAACAGAAACCAAAAAAAACCGAACTGAAACAATTTAAGTTTGTAATTAGAGGTGTACAACATATCTAACTAACTATAAAATACTTATTTAAATTATCTTATCTATAATAGAATATATAATAAATCAATTTGAATAATAGGTTAAAATATTAAACTTTTTTGTTTGGTAGATTATGTGTTTTATTGATTTTGTTGTTATTGTATTTTATAAACTGCAATTAATTATAATGTCAAGTAATTTATAAGAATATAGAGATTATGTTTAAGATCAACAAATGATGTAAACCAAAAACTTCTAGCATAAATTAAATACTTTAGACTAATTTTTTTATAAAAAAACTTAAATCCCAAAAAGCAAAACCAAAAAAACCAAAACCAACCGAAACCGAAGTGAAAACCGAAAACCAAAAACCGAAACCGAATGGTTTGAAAAACCTAAAAACCGAAATATCGGTTTTTGGTTTTGGTTTTAGCTAAAACCGAATCAACCGACTATGCTCACCCCTACCTACAACCGCTAGGAAAGACTCAGCCAGCTCTATGCCGATAACTACGAGTGTTGTAAAAATCGCTAGGCGCTAGTCGGGCGGTGGGGTACCGAGTAGCGATTAATCGGGATTAATCGGTTTGGAACTTTTATATATAATTTTCAAATCTTTATATATACACCATTTTTATACGTATTTCTAATAAAATGTTAGTTTTATATATATATCTACATCGGAAACTCGGAGTTTTCGCCGGAATTTTTAGACTTGGCCGGAAACTCGCCGGAATCTGGAAAAACGTTGATTATTGGCCGACTAGGGCCGATTAATCCTGATTTTTTATCAATTTGACCGATTAGCGATTATTGTTGCCGATTAGCAAAAATCGAAGCGGTAAGCCTCCGTTACCGATTAGTTGTCGATTAATCAGCCGACTAATCCGACTATTGCAACACTAATTCTATGACTCAATCCAAGAAACTTCACCGTCGGCTTAGCCTGTAACTGTATAGGAAGATGTCGGTTGAATAAGAGTATTCACAGCAGCTTTGGTATATTATGTGAGTGTAATTCTTAAATTATATAGAATGGTTGTAAGTGGTTGTGAGTGGAGGAGAGATAAATATTGCTGTTCAATCTGTAAATTTAAGGAATTACTGTCAAACCCTTATAATTCTTTAATATTTTTAAAGTTGTTGTGAGTGTAGGAGAGAAAAAATGTAGTGATAAAAGTATAAAAAAATATTATTTAATTAAAAAAATAAGAGAAAAAATAGTGTTTTTAATGTAATTATATGAATAAAGATAAGAAATAAACTGTGAGTGCTATAAATTTGAAAGCTAACATGTAATACAGGCCGACTGTGATTAACTCAACATACATCTTCTCACATGTCATACCCCCAATGCATCCACATGGGGATTTTCCATTGTTTTAGTGCCCAACGGCTGAAATTTGCTAGATCAGTTGATGTCCACGGGACATATAGGCTGTATTCGATCACTCGAATATGAAGATTGTTACACAGAACTGAAGCATAAATGATGGTATTATATATATAATATCTCTGTTCATACATCTTTATAATCGGTTCTACTTGAATTCAAAAATCAAAACACAAAGACACAATTTTGGAGGGAAAATCTTCAAAACTTTCTTACTCTGCTTCTTCAACAGAAGCTTCAATCCGTAGAACAAACCCAATTGCAACCCCAACAAGCGTAATCCCATTCATGATTGCAGCGATCCTGAAGATCTCCGCCACCGCATTACAGGTGGCGGTGAGAGCTCCGCCACCGCCACCGCCACCGCCGCCGCGAGACGACGGTTTCTCAACGAGCAAACGAAGTTCGCAAATTGCTGTTCGGTGGAAACAGGGGATCCGATTAAAGCCACGATGGTGTGGGCTTTGAGCCCACCGAATGAGTTGAGACCCTTGATTAGGTTACTTTGGTGGTGGTGGTGGTGGGTGGGTCTGCGGGGGGGGCGGCAGCCGCCGTGAAGGACACCGGAGATAGGGTGGCCATTGAGGGTTTGATGTTAGGGTTTGGTGGGTGTGATTGTAAGTGATTTGGGGATGATGAGTGGGTGACGAAAGAAAGAAAAAGTATAAGGAAAAGGAGATATTGGGATAAGGTGGAAGGTGAATGGTTGGTTGTAGAGAAGATGACTAGATGAGAGGGATTTGGGGCTTGTGTTGGACGCATATACCTTTCCTATGTGGCTCAACTTTACGTGTAAATCAAACTTTTAATAAAAAATTAGAATATGTGGGTCGGGTCCTGTTACAAAGTAATTGGATCCGGTGGCGGTGCTGTTATTAAGGTCAAGGGTTTAAGCCTACGACTGATTAGTGTAAATTAATTGTGGCATAGGTGTGGAAGTAGATTTAGAGTGTGTGTAAGCTTGTTGTTTAAAAAAATTATAACAAGTATTTCCGTTATAGTTGGTATTGTAAATTGTAAGATTATATGTGATGGATGGCTTGTAGCTTCATAGACGTTGATGTGAAAAGAGGGAGGTAGATTTGATTAGTGTAAGAGAGGGGGCAAGGAGAAAGAAGCCTGTGATATGTGGCTACACTTTAAAAGAAGAAGAAGCTGAGTTTTGTAAAACGGAGGAGAAGATCATGCAACGGTTCATGACTTTGGAGAAGAAGGTTGGGGGGGGGGGGGGGGGGGGGGGAGTCACATATTGTCGTGACTCGTGACCAGGAACCAACACTGCTACTACAACACACACCATGACCCACACATATTAGCACCATTGATTCTCATATATAAACGTAACATTTTCTAGAATCTAAATTTGATTCAAGATATTAACAAAGGTTACAACTTGTGATAGGGAGTAGTATTCTTGCTTTATTAAATTAGAATTAGAATATCAACTGGAATCTAAATTTCAAATTGAGATGTGAACAAAGGTTATTATTCAGGCTAGGTTTCTATTACTATTTATGTTTGATTTGGTTTATGGTTTTGGAGGTTTATAATTTGGTAGTAGGTCTATTTGTTATGCATGTATATCGGTTTATGTATGAAAGGCACGGATTAGTGCATCTAAATATAAATCGAGTTATGTTGGTCAAAAAATTTATCTTTTTTACTTTGTTCAGATGTGACTCAAAATCATATTGTTTCAAGATATATTGTATTGTTATCAATGGCGAAGCATCAAGTAATTAGTTAGACTATATTTCATTTTTCTTGTAACATATAATAAATATGGTATGAGTTGTGTGAAGAGAACTATTAACAGTTTGGATATTATGTATTAGAGACTTTTTTGAGTAAATTACACGAATCATTCCCGAGGTTTGCTCAAAATTCATCTTTCATTCCTAGGATTGAAAATTTACAGATTTAGTTCTAAGTTTGAAAAATTGTAACACGTTTCATCCCAGTGTCAACGGTCATTAGTTTTTGACGTTAAATAGGTGAAAATTAACCATTTTACTCTTTTTTTTTGAACGGCACATTATTATTATTATAGTAAAGGCCACTAGCAAGATGCTAGGACCGACCAAAAACTATTACATGGGAAAGTTTGAAAAAGGAAAATTACACCATGAATGCCATGCAAGTTCTACTAATTTTTCCCTATGTTTCAACCATGAAAACGATAAGTGTTTAACGTTATCCACAACTCTTGATACTGATACCGGCGAAGAGTTAAAAATAAGCTCATTCCTCGATCTCCAAATGACTCAATATGTAGCCTAAACCCAAAACCATTTTACTTTTCTTCTTCTTCCTCAACCCCCAACCCACATTTCTTCTTCTTTTTCTCATTTTTTTTTCAAACCACCCCCATCTACACCACCACCACAAACCACCACTCCTTGCCGCCACCACCACACACCCCCATCTCCATCACCACCACCACTCCTCCCACTACCACTACACCCATCTTCACCACCACCACCAATCCACCACCACTCACTGTCGCCACCACCACACACCCCATATCCACCACCACTCATCGCTGCCACCACCACACACCCTATATCCACCACCAATCATCGCCGCCGCCACCACCACACACTCATATCCACCACCACTCATCGCCGCCACAACCACACACCCCATACCCACCACCACACCACACACCCCCATCTCCACCACGGCTCCACCACATCACCACCACCCCCATCATTTTCTCACTTTTTCCCTCTGATTTCGGGATGATTTTTTTCCGGTTACAAGGGACAGAAGGTAGGGTGAGGGTTGGGTATTATGATAATGTGAAGGTGGATTATTTTGGTTTTGCAAGTGCAGTTTCGTCGGAAAATAGCAAGGTGGGGTTGTGGTGGTGGCAAGGTGGGGCTGTAGTGGTGGCAAAGGGTAAATCGTCATTTCTTAAATTTTAACGTAAAAAACTAACGACCGTTTGACGCAGGGACTAACATGTTACATTTTTCCAAACCTTAGGACTAAACCTGTAATTTTTCAATCACATGAATGGAATGTGAAACTTGAACAAAACATAGGGACGATCCGTGTAATTTACTCGACTTTTTATAAATGTAGTTTTGAGCCATTCAACTTGATATTCGGATTTAAACTTTATAGTCATAAAATCTGGCTTATATACTTAATTATGCAGGTGCTAAATTTTATTAGTGGGAGTGTCACATGTTACTTGGGTAAAATGTAAGTATTTTTTGACACATGAGATTCTTGATGCAACGATAAAAAAATTCAATAAATTTTATGTTTCTGAAAATTCTATATTTATAACATTATTACTTTCACATATACAATTACAAAGGACGAATCCCAAAAAAAATGAGAAAGAACTTGTACTTGTACAAATGTCACTTGAGATGTATGCAGGGCGCTGGAAGACTTATGGACAGGAGAAAATAAAAAAAAACACTGAAGAAATGAAGGATAAAGATCTTTAATATGACTAACCTAAGTAAATATATGAATTTAAAGACAAAATTAAGTTAGACATAAGTCTATGAGTTAGCAATTCATATTTACTTTATTTTTAAAATCATCACATGTATCATATATCTTATACATCAGAGCATTTCAACTTACAAGACCGGTGACATGGATTTTTCTTAATTTTTGATATTTCATCTAAGAATAAAATTAAACGACATAACATGCCACGTGGATATTATGACCAATCCGCCACGTGGATATTCCGGCCAGCATGAGATTATTTGTAACCTGCATGACTGCATCCTCGCTCATTCTCCCTCGTCCACCACGGATCAAAATTTCGAAACCAAAAAACAACAACGTCGTCACAACGATTCATCTTCATCATCTAAATGATCCCAAAACTTTTAATCAAAAGTTCGTTCATCCCCCCGATCGAATCAATTTCTCCTTAGGGCTTGATACACTCGATTTTGAATCATTTTAATCTGCAATCTCCCGTCATCTATATCTCGATTCATGATGTTCTCGATCATACATTAAGGTTTTCTGTCAACGAAGCTATGGAGACGTTGCAGGATCTGATCGAAGAAGCAAAGCTTCGTACAGTGTGGTGGGCGGTTTGTATATTCTTCGTTACTTACTTCTTAACACGTAAGTTTCTCTGATTCCGTTTTAATCCGTCGTAATCATTCTCGTTTTGTGAAATTTCATTTCATCTGCAATTAAGATGTTTTGCCCTAATTTTGCATGGAATTGGGTTAAATGCACCGTTAGATTGTTAAGAGACGTGGTTTAACCATTTTATATGAATGTTAGATTATTTTTTTGTGAGTTTTCGTTTGAAATTAGGGAGTTTTTGCCCTAATTTTGCATGGATTTTGGATTAGAAACATTGTTAGATTGCTAAGCGAACATAGGTTCAACTGATTATGTCAGAACTCAGAATGTTGATTGTTAGATTGTGTGATTTTCACAGACACCAGCAAATCAATGTGGATGAATGTCCCAATAGCAATTCTTCTAATATCAGGGGTTCGTATATTAATAGCGAAGTGGAATTTCATTGGAAGATTAAGAAACCTAATAGACAATCATACTTATCGCACCTGGAGAGAAAGCAATTGTCTGTGAATGATTCTCGTCTTTCGACATTGCCACCCCCTCCTAAATGGAAGAGAAAGATTGATTCTCCAGTAGTTGAGGCTGCAATGGAGGATTTTGTTAAAAAAGTTTTGCAAGAATTTGTGGTGGATTTGTGGTATTCAAGTATAACACCTGATAAGGAAGCACCACAGCTGATTCATGCAATTATTATGGATGTTTTTGCTGAGATTTCGATACGAGTCAGAGACATGAATCTTGTTGACTTGCTAACGAGGTTGGTATGTCTAATGCACTTTCTTAGTAGGCAATTTGAAACTGACAGTAAATGTGATTATCAATCAGTTATGCATTCCATTGTTTCAGGGATGTAGTTGATTTGGTTGGTGATCATTTGGAGCTTTTTAGGAAAAATCAAGCTGCAATTGGGAGGGAGGTTATGGTGACATTATCTTCCGAAGAACGAGATGAAAGATTAAAGCATCATCTAATGCTTCTAAAGAGCTTCATCCAGCTTTGATATCTTCAGAGAGTGAGTACAAGGTGTGAGTGGAGAGTTTTAAACTTTTAATGTATAATAGTCTATGTCATGAGTAATGACTATGTTTTGTGAATATTATCTAATGGTGCTTGATATTGTAGTTTCTTAAACGGGTAATGGGGGCAGTTTTGGCTGCAGTCCTTAGACCTCGTGAAGCCCAATGCCCTTTAGTTCGGTGCATTGTGAGAGAACTTTTAACTTGTTTGGTGCTGGAACCTGTAATGAGATTTGCAAGCCCAGGGTGAGTATATAAGAATTTGTGATTGACTTTTACCTTTTATTTTCTTTTAACGGTACTTCGATCTGATATGTTTTACAGGCATATTAATGAGTTGATTGAGGGTATTTTCCTCGCCAATAATAATAAAGAAGGAAATGACGCTGGTGATGATCAGTCAACTAATGTCACAGGTCATAACCAGAATCAGGAAAAAAGTCAAGATTTGGCTTCTACAAAAAGCGACTCTTCTGGTAGTCAAAAGAATAATACTCCGAGTGATCAAAATAACACATGCTTAAATCCACCTGGGCCTATGGTTAGTGAGCCAGTTCAAGATGATCTGTTGAACCCACGGTCCTTTGCTTGGGCCCGGGTCTTGAGGCTGCAACCCAAAGAAGAACAGAAGTCCTTCAGCCTGAAAATCTTGAAAATATGTGGACCAAAGGAAGAAACTACAAAAAGAAAACTCAAAATAAAATAGAAGGTTCTGGAATAAATGAAAATGATCAACAGCAAAATCTTGATGGTAGAATTTTATTTGATCAAAGCAAGATAACAGATCCCTCTGATCTAGTTGATGGAAATAATTCTAAGGTTGTTATCGGGAGTAAACCAAAAATGGAAAGATCAAATAGTGTTTCTGATCAAAATCAAGTTGGTGGATCAATAATTTCCGAGTTTTATAGTGCGAATGTTGGTGGAGATAATGATGTACAAAATGCTAATAGTATTGGTTCTGATAAAGTAACACGTACTGATGGATATGTTCCAAAGCTCAGGTGTCGGGTAAGATTGTTTTATATCTCTCAAATTGAACTTCAATTTCTTTAGTATATACTGAATCTGAGGCTATGTATATTTTACAGGTTCTAGGAGCTTACTTTGAGAATCTTGACGCAAAATCATTTGCGGTATATTCCATTTCAGTGACAGATGCTGATAACAAGACTTGGTTTGTGAAAGAAGGTCTTGTTTCTACGCTCTTTGAATAATCATTTTTATGACTACCCGAGAAATTAGGTACTTACTCTTTATAACCATTTTGTTAGCAGATACAGGAATTTTGAGAGACTTCATCGACATCTTAAAGACATTCCTAATTATGCATTACATTTGCCTCCTAAAAGAATATTCTCATCTAGCACGGAGGATGCATTTGTTCATCAACGTTGTATACAGCTAGATAAGTATCTTCAAGTATGGTCCTAGACTTCTTAAATAAATTTCCAAAAACTTAATCTGTTGATTTAAAATTGAAAAGGTATGTTTTTGCAGGAACTTTTGTCTATAGCTAATATTGCTGAGCAACATGAAGTGTGGGACTTCTTGAGCATGTCCTCAAAGGTATTAGTTTGTGTATACATTTACTTTTGCTACTATTAAAGAAGTACTTCTAAAAGATATCACCAATTTACCACTGCAGAGTTACTCTTTTGGAAGGTCATCATCAGTGGTGAGAACTTTAGCAGGTGTGTAATATGTTGCTTATTTGTAACATGCTTATTAAATATGATCATTACTTTATTGGGCAAAATGCACAAAACAGAAACAACCTAATAGTTTTTTTCTCTTCCTGATTTTAGCAACCACCTAAGAAGTAGGCGTAAAATAGAAATCAACCTGCATTGCATTACCCTTGTTAGAAACGAAGTTACATTGTATCATCTATTGTAGCAACAAATTATGTGTCCAATGGTAGCAGGCCATTTTGTGATTTTTATAAAATTACTGACGTGGCATATAGCCATATATAAGGAGAGGGAGGGAGAGAGGAGTGTTGGTGTGTATAAGAAGAGAGAGGGGGAGGTTGAGCGTGATAGAAAAGAACTAATATCTACATGCGAGTTGCTTATACATTGTGTTTTTTGGGCTATACTTAGAGCTGAGCTTCTTTGTACGTAATTTTTTTGTGTATTTATTTTGTTATCTTGGTTTTAGGTGTTTAAGAATTAACAAGGTAGACAATATTATCTAGAATTGATTTACAAGTATTTTTTGAGTATCGGACACCTCGAGGCTAGCGCCTTTGCCTTGCGCCTCGCCTTCCACGACCTAGTAACGCTTCTAAAACCAAGTTTGTTTCTATTTTATGCACTTTAACTGTCTCAACCAGTTATAGTTACCAAAATAGCCCATTAAAAAGGTATAATTACCAAAATGGATACATCAAGGCTAAGTACCAAATCGAACCAAACGCCTAAATGCTGTTTACTGAAGGTTGCCTTATATTTTGATCATCAGTGAATGTGGACGATGCTGTGGATGATATTGTACGCCAATTCAAAGGGTTTCTGATGGTTTAATGAAGAAAGTTGCAGGCCCGGGTTTGCCTTCTGAATCTTCTGCTTCAGTTGCTAACAGAAACTTGTCACTGAAAGCTGATGAACTAACTGATTCGGTTACAAAGCCAACTACCTTAGATGTGTCTAACAGTTTTTCCCGAAATAAAGAAGATGAAAAAGACGGGACACTTCACCAAGAGGAAACAGGGCTCGCTGCGCTAACTAATGAACGGAATGTAGAAAAAGTGATGAACTGAATAGAATGAGTACAGAGGTTCGATCTGAAGTACTCAGTCTTGCTGCAAATTTCCTTCAACTTCTGGTCTAAAGGAAGATCCACTTGGCGTGCCAGCAGAGGTGATATGAGTTATTTCCATGATATATTTGAATGTTAGGTTTGCTATGTTAATATTTGAAGCCTTTATGGAATAATTATCTAAATTATTATGTGTTTTTTATTTTATTTTTTCCAGTGGACCCCACCTAATGTAAGTGTACCATTGCTAAATTTGGTGGACAAGATATTTCAACTCAACAGAAGAGGCTGGTTAAGGTTTGCCATTGGTTCATCTAGTTGTAGTATAAAACTCTAAACTAGACCCATAAGCGAACTAAAAGAACACGAGCATGCACTTGTTTGTGTTCGTTCGTTTAACTTTAACCGAACAAACACGAACACTTTAACAAAGGATCTTCATTGTGTTCGTTAGTTAAGAAAGTGAACGTGTTCGTGTTCGTTCATGTTCATTCATTAATATAATAAACAAACATAAATGAACTTCTACAAACACAAACAACACAAACAGAATACCTTTTAGTTAGAAAAATAAACAACCATATCCAAATTACGGTCTAAATATCACAGGTC
>JACCIY010000678.1:0-107740 GCA_025506505.1 Flaveria sonorensis
AAATTGGAAGTGAGATGGTGAGATTTTTAATAAATTATTTAAGTCCCTAGGGGTATATTGGTCTTTTTAGAAATATTTAACAAAAAGTTAACACCATTGGTCAAAAGGACGAAATAGAAACGATTTGCAAAACTTAGGTCAATAATGAAGACAAAATAAATGTTGGTACTCAAGTGAGACAATTCATAAAACTCAGGAACGAAAACCGAGATTAACTCAAAAATCATTTATACATGTTGCATTTACAAAAGAAAAGGGTGAAAAAATGAGTATCTAATTCAATTAAGCATCATGCTTATTCTTTTTAGAGATTATTGAATGGGGCATTACATTTTCTGTCATGATTATCTAAAAATCTCATTATAACTTTTAATTTTGCTATTAAAAAAGCTTTTAGTTTTACCGGTTGTAATGACAAGTTATCATTATTTATGTGACATTAACTCAACCCAAACTAAACACTAGACTACAATGAAGAGACATCTAAGCATCAAAAAAACATGAGTCCGGTGAAAAAAATATAAGTGTTTATCGCTGATCATCCGTGACTTCTCTGATAGCCCTTAGGACTTCTTAGAAATACTTGGCACAATAACTTATCTCCAATGTGAAAGAGATCATTAGTGACAAAATCTTAAATTTTCAAATAGAGTACTATAAGTCTCAAGATATTTAACTCTCTTGCTAATTTATTCTCTCCTAAAGAGAGATGTGTTTAGAGAGAGATGGATATATGGAGTTAATGTTTGGGTTAAAGTGAGAAAATGATGCTTGTTGAAACGAAGACATAAAACAACTTTGGAAAATTTGTATTACATGTCTCACGAATCAGTCGATCTGGCTATCAATCGTGCTTGAGTCTTGAGTAACTTTTGGTCTTTTAGTTTTAAGGTAGTTTATAACTCAGGGTATGAAGTTTGTAGAATATTTTTACAATATGTTTAAATATTTTTCATTTTAATTTGAGTGTTGTAAAAGTACTGTTGACACAACCTAGTCCAAGCTACTTAAATCAATTTAATTAATAATCGTCTGTTGTTTTATTTAATATTCAATTCTTTTAGAAACAATTCAAATCAGTAGAGGCACAATTATTTTCTTATTATTAATTTAAACACAAAAAATAACATTCCATTATCATTAAAAAAAAAAACTAAAAACAAAAGTTACATCTAAACCGTAGAGGTCACAAGGATGGCCCATCGATTTGCTATGTTCCATTTTCGTTGAAGAATTATTCTCAACATTGGTCCGGTCACGTGGTCATGCGGTCGATGAACGTTTTCAAATCTCGATCCATACGCTCCTCTCGTATAGCCTCCCTTTGCTCGTCCACCATACTCATAAATTTTCATCATTTTTCTTTCTCGTGTCCACCATTAATTGTTTTAGAAGATCCTCCTTAAACGATGTGTAGTGTGAGCAATGGCGTCAGCCAAATCACTTTCGCTTGATGATTCGACCGATTTCTTTTCTTTTCTTGTCAGCCTAGTAGCCATTGAATATTTGTTAAGGTCGGAAATTGGGCTACTAAATGCATTGTTAGAATTTGTTTCTTTTTTAATATAGTTGGACAGTGCTTCAGTTGCATCCACCAACTTGATGCTTGTGGTGATCAAGCACTCAACCTCAAACCCTTCGTGTTTTTGTTGATTACTATGAATCAGGTCGGTGGGAATATGAACCCAAGCCTTACACAAAGCAACTTCTTGTTCATTTGTCCAAACCATCGGGGCCGCCCGAGATTTGAACTTTTCTTTCTTCTCGGGTTGTTGTTCCTCTTCGTCTTCTTCACCTTCTAGTTCCTCAATCTCAACTTCAACTGGTGTTTCTTCATCGGCTTCATCATTATAAAATGGGAGTTAGCATTCTTCGTTGCGGGATGGGTTACGAAAATGTCGGTTTTCGTAATGGAATGCAAAAAGATCAAAGCCGTGTTCTTGTCTTGGATAAACAAACTAACCGGTGCAACTTGATCAAGCATATTCGGTCGTTGATATTGCACGTAATATTGGGATATTGAAATTGAGGTTGCATCGATTGTTTCCTAGGGGTTACGCTCGAACCTCCTTTAGAAACATTTTTGCTAGAACCAACTTTAGTTTTTTTTTAATCCGTTATATATAGAAGAAATACGGGCTAAGTTTGATATAAATTACTAGTATAAAATGATAGTATTTATAGGGTTAAAAAATGAAATTTATTTTATAACGGTCACACAAGCAACGGATGCTATGGCTTGTACAACGCGATTCTAGTACCTGAAATGAACTACCCAAGGGCCCGCCGCGGTGTTTCCATCCAACCCGAAAGACCCGACATGTGTATCCGAGGGTGCCTCGAATACCCTGACAAATTGAAAATTAACATGTCCAATTTATCCTGACACGACATGATTGATCCATAATAGGACTGTATATGTTATCTTTGATTTTGTTGGAGCTTAAGACTTTGCATGATCGATTCATGGTTGGACCTTATACCAAACTTATGTCTCCTATCCTCAAGTTCCATCATCTATGACATCTGTTTGGAGCTAGTTTATTAGATCTTGTGGACATTTGTTATTGATATTTAGAACGCAGGATATGAATATATGTGTAATTATATCTAACATAGTACTTCACATGTTTACAACTTAATTACAACCTACTTACAACCCGCTTACAATCCGTTTGACTTGTTTAGATAAACGAGTTCTATACGTCATGTTCGTGTTACAAATATGAAGTGTGTCCATGTTAAAATTTAGTTTTGACATAAACAAAGATATGATTTGTGTTTGATCATCAATTCAATCCGCCAACCTGACACAATTGTCACCCCTATATTGAATCAATACTCAGTCAACACCCATCTTTACATCTAAGTCAATCGACCAAACGGAAATGCATCTAGCCTCGACAAAAATGCACATTCCGTATCGATTTGAAGTTATAAAATCTAAAAATACAGATATATATATTTCATTTTATTGTGTAAAAGTATCTTGGCTCATGAGCTTTGCAGCCAGCCTACAAAGTGTTATTACATAACTGCAGGATGCAGTCACTAGCTCTAAAGTAACAAGGTGTTGTGTATGCATCTAAAATTCACATCAACTAAAGAAAAGTAATATCTGAATTGTTGTCTGAATAACTATTTATACCTGTTTCCTCTGTTTTTTCATTAGTATCGGTGGTCATGGGAATTGGGTCAACTTCAACGGGCAACGGGCCTTGTGGGTTGCCAAATACAGTGGTCAGCATCTGTCTATGGCATTCGTTGCAAAAGTAAAAGTAGGTGAAATGGCCCTCGTAAAGGAGCTTATGCACCATTGCCCCTGGTAGAACCCGTTGCACATAGTCACTCATTGATGGTGGCACCACCCTATCTTCCAACCCCTGTTAATAGTATTTAAAAATATGAAGGTGATTATTAGCTTACTATCAGGAAAATAACTACAAAACAAGAGAAAAATGCCTAAAAATGAGAGTCAAGTGGGTTGGGTAATGGTTCAAAACGGATCTGGTTTCATGAGTCATTTTTTAGTATGGGTTGAACAGGTCCAGAATGGATTGACTAGCAAAAACTTCTTTTTACCTTTATTTATATATAAAATGTGTCAACTACTGTTGGCAAAGCAATAACTTTGCAATACTTATCTAAAGCATGTTAATAAACGATTTAGGAGGTTGTATAAGTGTATGCATCAAATAGAGTGTGAGCAATTTTCAAACCATCTGACTCGTTCCCCTTTAGCCGAAATTTTAATGTGATCTATTATTTAGTCAGGCAGCATTTTTGACCCCTTTATTTATGTATAGATCAATTCGGGTTATCGCTAACAAGTCGAATGGACAAAATAAACTTTTTCCAGTCTAAAGTGAGTCGGGTCAACCCAACCTGCTCATTTTCCCATGTCAAACATCCAGCATAATGAGAAGAAATCAAGAAAATGCACGAACCTGCCATATATGTATTGGACCAAGAAATCCAGTCAACTCTTGAGGTGGTCGTTTATATAGAGACTTGAGCCAAAAGATGATGCCTTTCCCTTGGTGCTTCTTCTGGACATTAAGATCACTGATACTAAAACCCAATTTGATACCTGCAGCACTGCTTCCTCTACAAATGGTTTTACATTACCCTGTCGAACCGACTCCCCTAAATCCCTCTTCCAAAACTCTTGATATCTCAATTCTTCTATAATAACTTTGTCCTGCCAAGTCAAAGAATTCTCCAATCAGACGTCTACAGAGAAAAAAAGATTTTAAGTTAAAACCTAAAATAAACAGAATTATGTAGCAGACTTCGAACTGAGTTTTTTTATTTATTCTTAACACTATATAATTTATATTATCCGGATTGTATTATGAACACTTGTCACATATGCAAATGTTGTTCTATATAAACAAAATACTCCAATCTACCCGTTTACATAGAGGTGGCAAGCAGCACAGGGCTGGCGGGGTAACAGGTCAAACATGTACCTCTACTTTTACATATAAAGTGATCATCGGTTAAGATGACTAACCCTTTTTCCTAGTGACAATGCTAGCCACTTATCTATCTGATCAAGGTTTCCTGACAAGAAGCTGCGACGGTAGAAGTATGGAAGAAGTACTGGAAACTTCCTTGCTAAGAAGTACATAAATTTCCTTTTTGGTGTCCATCTCTCCCAGGTCCTTCGTCTCTCAACTTTGTTCATGCTTGGCTCATATGGATTAAGTAAAGGTGCTACCATGAAAGCACCTGTAAGTTGAGTTAAGAATAGTCAGAAAAAGATTTATCTGATTCCCATATTCAATATCTCATAGTAACTTTCAAAACACACATCCAAAGATCATTCAATATCCCATTATAGTAAAAACTAAAGAATTGCAGCTTGATCAGTTTCTGTAAATGCATCAAACATGGAGTATAAAAAGGTTTATACCTGCAATTCTATCGGGGATGTACTTGAGGGCAGCCCAGGTATGTAAGCTTCCACCCGAGTGTCCAATCACCCAAAACTTGTCAGTTATATGCACAGCATATGACAAGTATAACATGTCCATTGCTGATGACTCAAGGTTCCTGCTAGGATGAGGATCACTTTCCCCAAATCCAGGAAGATCATATGTTACCAAACGAACACCAAATTCTTGTAGTAGTGAAGCCTTAATCCCAGGTATTCCTATTTGGACAAAAAGAAAAGATTATGAGTTTGTTTGCAGTCAGGAATAACTATGGGTATGGATTTGATGATATAATGGACTGAGAAGGGGAATTATTTTCTAAACCCACCCTCTTTCACAGGTACGGAGAACCCCCATTATGAGGGTATGATTCCTAATTTTGAAACCCATTCCCTCATTCCCATGCTCTCAATCCAAACTATGGGTATATATCATAATGAAATTGATCATTTCTCTACACTTTTAGTTTCATACTAGTTTCCATGAAGCAATTTTCCAGAAAATAATTGGTTGAATAATATTTTTACCTGCTAGTCGTGATGAAAGGAAAGAATGTGATGCAACCAGGGTAAATCGAGCTCGCTCAGATGAAACACCTTGCTCCTGATAAGCCAAGTGTCTGCCATCCGGTAACAGTATTCGAGTAGCATTTGCAGGATATATGTGCAATTTTTGTATCATGGGAATGGGGGCATCACTTTCAGAGGTTACAATCAGGACTGCATTTAGCTCACCACTGTCAATGAGATGTTTAATAGCATTCTTGAAACATAAACACACATCAAAGACTTCCAGCGGGTAGAAGAAGTTTACAGGGAACAATAACCTTTGCTAATATATAGATAACAATCAAATCAGATTATTGAACAATTGAATAGGTAAGTGATTAATATCAGTCATTTAAGCATTCAGAAACCAACAGTTATTATATTCACACAAGACCGTAACATCAAAATCAAAAGCAAGTATATAGATAAGAAAGAACATCTTTCAAAGTAATTCACAGTGCTAAAGATGAAGATACTCCATCAAATTCATCATTCAATCATAAGATATGTTCATCATGTGCATAATTCACATAATTAATAAAATTCATGTGATTCTTCTGTATTGCCTCTTTTTCCTAACCTAACTTAAAAAACACGCAATAAACCACACAAAGCAAAAAGTCAATCACTCATCATCTCCCCAAAAACATCAAACATCCAGATCAATTCACTCACAATTACACAAATTCACTACACCACAAATCAAATCACCTGAGAAAACAATCAAAACAACAATCAATTTTCTGATAATACCTCCAATAACAACGGCGAACACGACGGATATCACACTCCACGAATGCATCGGATCGCGATCTTCCGGTAAATACTCATTCAAAAACCTCAATCTCCTACACGCAGACTTACACGGACCACCAAAATTCCTCACAACAAACGAATCATCTCTCAACACACTCTGTCTCACCACATCTCTACATCCTTTCCCAAACTCAACGCTCAATTCCGCCACTCCTTTAGCGAACTCCGTCGCGTGAAACCGCCAGTCCTCCGTCGACACTCTCGTCGGAGCATCACCGCCGAATCCTACTCCGGCGACGTACGGCGGCGCAACGCCGTTGACCTCACCCATAGATCAACTCCGATTGAAATCCACTTCAATCGCGTGAGAATTCACTCATAATCGTGATATTAAGTGATTGTTGTGTTGTGAATTAATAGGTGTGTGGACTTTGCAGTGGTTGCATGAGCGGCTGTGTGCTTGAAGGAGAGAGAGTATGTATGGTGGAAGTTGGAGGGGCGAAGTGTCAATATATCAAAGTATAAAGACTGGTTGTGTAATTAGGATGAAATGATGAATGATTGTGATATGAGGGGAGATGAAGATCGGACGGTGGGAAACTTGCCACGTCGGCAAAATGGGGTTAGTGGGACGGTAGCTGATGACAGCGGTGGTTGGTTTATATAATGGGGCCCACCGGTTCGATGGTAAAAAGGTAACGGTAGTTACCGGTTTTTGCCGGTTTAGTGACCGGAGAACCTTTATTGACCTAATATAGTAATAATATGCACATTAAAATTTGTTTAATAAAACTATAAAACAATTGGTGTGTAATTATGTTATTTGAAGTCTTCTTGTTGTGATGGTTTATCACTTTATCCGAGTCTTGCTAGTCTATCTATATCTGTTTGTTAAATGATAAGTTTGTAATGGTTACAACATATTATTATAATTATATAATCTGTTCACGTGTCAGATCTAAACAATTTAACTAGACGCACTGTACCATATAAGGCATGTTGTTTTAATTGGTTTAATCACATCGTTTTAGCTATATATTGTTATGATCGAACAAACTAGATGTATTGTTGTAAATGATATAGACATGTAGTTAAAAATGAACAGTTTTTTTTTTCTGCTATTTTATTAATTTTTAACTTGCTTTTGTTTGTAATCTTGTTTGTGATTGGAATTAATCATTAAAATAGTAAGATTAAGAGCTTAAATCACTTTCTGCGTTTGAAATCAATTAACATTACTTTTTGTTTGATCATATTTGTTAGTTTTAAAGGTTTAAAAACAAAATAATTTGAAGATTGGCATAAATACACTTGCTATTAAAAAAAATAGGCAATACTAAAATTTTAAAGTCAAACTAGAAGGGCTGTAGAAGGGTAACAATTATGATAAAGGGAACATATACAACACAACAGTATTTGTTGTATTGCTAAAATATATAATTAGTTGTTTTATTTTCAATCTATATTTTGACACACAACAAAACAGAAAATTATTCCAATTTGATTCTTCTCTTTCTATTTGTTCTTCATGTCTAACCCACTCAAGAGTTCATATCATTGTTATTAACTAATTATTATAAGACTCCAAAAATCACAATACTCTATGTAATATTCTATAAATAATGTTTAGAAAAAGTAAAATATAAAAAATAGTTTTGCTGATCCCATAAAGACTAAAACTAATCTTGTCCATGTGCCTTTGAGTCGTCCGCATGCCCGTTTTGTGCTCAAAGAGCGTGGCTTTTAGCTATGATGCATACACGTTACAATGAAAGATAGCATGATTTTTATATAATATTATTCGGCTTTTGTAATGTTTATTTTAATAAAGTAAAACACAACAGAAAATTAATGTATGAAAGGTAGAGCTGCAAACGAACCAAACGAACATGAACAAGGTCTTGTTCGTGTTCGTTCGTTAAGAAATAAACTTGTTCTTGAACTGTTCACGAACACTTATCGAACGAGATTATTTGTTCGTGTTCGTTCATTAAGAAAATGAACATGTTCATGAACTGTTCACGAACACTTACCGAACGCAAATGAACACAAACAAAAACAAACGAACACAAACAACTGTTCATGAACATGACGAACATAAAAGCTCATAAACACAAACGGATACAATTGATTATAAATTTATTTTAGAATAAAATTTAAATTTTTATTACAAACATTACACAAATCAATCAAAAATAAATAAGTACTTAACATAATATAAAAAATATTTGATATAATAATCATAAAAATAAATACAGAAAAATTAAGAATATAAATGAACACATTAACGAACATAAACGAACACATTATCGAACGTTCACGAACGGACATTAACGAACATAAACGAACACATTATCGAATGTTCACGAACATAATGAACGAACACGGCTTGTGTTCATGTTCGTTCGTTTACTAAACGAACGCAATTTCTTGTTCTTGTTCGTGTTCGTTCATTTACTAAATGAATGAACATAAACGAACTTCCCGCCGAACTGTTCGCTGAACGTTCAGTTCGTTTGCAGCCCTAATGAAAGGTAATATTTTAAATACCATACTAGTTATCAATTGTTAACCAGATGTACTACAATCATATAAGATTTTAAGATGTACAGGATTTATAATTTTTTAAAGGTCTAATATTAATAATCAGAAAGTCATAAACATTGGATAAATTTATGAATCGGTAATATAAACATGAAATAATGATAAAAGAACCGGTACGTTAAATCAAAAACAAAAAAAAGTTCTAAAAGTTTAATCTCCAGTGGCCTTTAGCGCATAGTTATTTGTAGATAGTTAAAAGAAATCTCATCTCTGCGTGATAATTATTACTCAAGTGTTAATATTCTTTTATGATAATTTCACTCCCACTATATATGCTTTGTACGCAAAATGATTTTCGTATAATAACATTCCGCTATAAGTCGTCGTTGATTTTTGTATAATAACATTCCGCTATAAGTCATTGTTGTTATATAAGACTAATCTGTTCACCATGTGATATATTCTCTTTGTTGAAATATAACCTGGAAGATTTAAGACTATAGCTTACCGTAATATATAGACAGTAAATGGTGCCTAGAGGGCTTGCTTGCATGTAGAGTAATACAACACAAACACATAAAACATGATCAGCGTGTCACTTGGAGCAAACATGTGAAACTTAATTGTCTGAAGATTGAATGATGAAATCAATAGAAATTTACAAATCCACTAAAGATCACATGTTATGAAATCAACGATAAACCCGATGGATGAATCAAATCGTGTGTTCATCATATCCTCTTCGAAAGCAATCTTGAAATTTAACATATGTAGGGAGATTGAATGGTATTAAATGTTATAATGTGACAACTGATAACCATGAGAACTTAGTGGTAGTTGAAGTTTTCCATCAAACACCTACTTTACCAATTCTGGATTCTGGTTTCAAAAGTATTAGTAGCATCTAGATATTTGAAACATTAAATTTGTGAGCTTGCACTAACAAAAATGGAGATTGTAATAGCAACCATTCGTATGATTTAGTCAGTGTTTTTAAAATCAAACATCCGTTAGGGCTTCATCGGTTTACTATCAAACTGGTCTTAAAAAACTGAATAACGTTGTAATAACGTTAAAAAAATTAAAATATAAAAGCTACAAAAAAAATCTATAGAAAGAGTAGAACATCAAACATTAATCAGTCAAAGATAAGTAAGGTTACAACATAAATAGGTTAGGTTTAAAGTTCAAACATTGATAATAACGAATAATTACTAACTTTGTGTTATTAATTTCTAATATCAAACCTGCTGTTAAAAAATATACAAATAAATAATCACATAAAGAGTAAAATTGTAAAAACACATTTAGTAGAATAGCCCGGCATGATTCTTAGGGCTGTAAACGAGCCGAGCCGAGCCGAGCCGAGCCGAGCCAGGATGGTTCGAGCTCGAGCTCGAAGCTTATCGAGCCGGCTCGGCTCGGCTCGAAAATTTTAACGAGCTGAAAACACTGGCTCGAGTTCGGCTCGTGAAAAGCTCGAGCCAGCTCGTGGCTCGTTCGAGCCGGCTCGATTTAAAAAAAAAACTTTATTTTTGCACATTAATTTATATGAAAACACAAAAAATATATATTAGGGCTTTTACCTTTTGTTGAGTACTTCGTATTTAGGGAATAAAGATCATTATTTTGAATAAAAACAATTTACTATCAAGTTATACATTTTTTAAACAAATACTTAATGTTTCTAAAAAAGAATTCATTTTTGTTTTAAAAAACCTTTTTAAAATCCTAATATAAAAAAATAATAATAATAATAATAATAATAATAATAATAATAATAATAATAATAATATTATTATTATTATTATTATTATTATTATTATTATTATCTTATTATTATATTATTATTTATTATTATATAATATATAAATATATATATATATATATATAAATATATATATATATATATATATATATTTATATTTATATTTATATTTATATTAAAATATGCACCGAGTCACGAGCCGAGCCAACGAAACGAGCCACGAGCCGAGCTCGAACCGAGCTAACCCTGGCTCGAGTTCGGCTCGTTTAGAATTCGAGCCGAGCCGAGCCGGCTCGCTTAGATACGAGCTTTTTTCGAGCCGAGCTTTTTTCGAGCGAATTTCGAGCCGTGAACTAATAATTCTAGCCCTAATAATTCTACGACCAAATGACCAATTATTAATACGATGACGTAAATACCATCTAGAAGATGGACTAACAACAACTTGCAATAGCTTATAGTTTATATTAAATAGCGATTTTATCTTTAATTTGTTCTCTTTGACTAGTAATTACATTTTGCAATCAGTGCATCATATTTAACTCGAAAAATATTTTGGGGATTTATGGTGATCAAAACCGGCTTAAACAACCACTAAGAGTGGGTCTAGAGGCAAAAGTGGTGTCAGGTCTAACTTCATTTGAGACGTGAAGTAGATTTATATTGAAGAAAATTTTGATTAGATTATAATTGTATTAACAAAAAACCCGGATCTTATGAAACATGGATATGTTTATATATAATGAAAGTTAGACAAGATCTGAATAAAACCTGGCAGATTATTATGATGGGCGCCACTCGTTTTCCAATGTTACAATCTTTGATCGCTACTTTGCTTGGACCAGACTTGGCGAAGCTAAGGTTACGAAGTAAAGAAGCCCGAGAGAGGTGGTGATCTTATCTTGCTTGCGTCATGGTGGATGCCGCTCAGTTCTCGATTACACCTTCTAATGGTGTCAGGGTCGGTGCCGAGGATTTAAGGGCCCAGGGCTAGTTAGAAAAATAGGTTCCAAACGAAGAAAAAAAAATCTTTTATAGCTTGTTGCTTTTTAATGAGTTTTAAACTGTTTGTGCATAATGGACTAATTAAATAGGTTATATGATTTAACTAAAATCATATTTAGGTAAAATGGACCAATTAAAAGTGTGTAATAGATTAATTAAAGTGTGTAATCGATCAATTATATAGATGAATTTTTTAAAATATACAAATATAATATATACTAATCTTTTCTAAGATTCTGGGCCATCGAGAGATTGGGTCTTGAACGGTCACCCCTCTCTTATGCCGGTCCTGAATGGTGCTTAGTTGTTCAATAGCGAAAACTTGGTGATGGTTTGACCATTACCTGTTTAGATACATATGTTCATCAGCATGTTGTATTCGTGTCTAGGTCTTAGAATTCGCAAGATAAGAATGAGGAAGAATATTTTGGTTCTTCAGCGCAAAACGGTTAGCATTGATTGACAAGTCAAAGCAGAATTGGTATGGGCCGTTTGTTAGAATTAATGGGTTTTCTAACCATAGAATTGGGAAGTGGACTATCGGATCCTAAAACCCACCTGCTATATGATTCATAATTTCATATGAGTAAAACACTGGGTTCTGAATTTTGAGGTGTAGAAACTGGTTTTTTTTTTTTTAATCGGTTTATCATCAAGAATTCTCAAACCATTTAAATCGGTTTGAACCGGTTAGTAAATCAGTTTTTGTCCCGGTTTAACCGTTCTTTTTTTAACAAATTGGTTTTGGGTGTCCGGCTACCAAACCGGTATACAAACCGCCAGCTCGAGTCTGGCTAAGAACTTCGGGTTTTTTTTTTACCAGTTTTTTTTATCAAACTGTTTTTTTATACACCTCTAATTATGATATTTTGTTCTTCTAAGGAAGCAGAAGTAGTGATACTCATTTCTTATGGTTATGGGTATCTCCTTGTGCATATGTTATATGATACCAATACTTGTATCCCACTGTTAAACTTTTTAAGTACCATGCTTTTATATGACCTTTTAATAAACATGTTTCCGTTTGTCATGTTTTTATGTTGAAAACTCTAGGAACCATTTGTAAATGCTCTAAAATACTATCAAAATGTCATGATAAAAGTAGCTTCAACTTGACCATAGGCCGCACATGCATAGCACGTGACAGATCTAGTAAGTAGAAACCACAAAAACAAACCAGCAGTATCGGATTCAACATCCACAACTACTAATCCTTTCACAAACACACTAAAATAAGTTAGTTGGAATATAAGACGCTTCACTATCAACGTCTAACGCCTGTTCTGCCCATTCTGCCCAGCGTATATAATGTTGCGTTCGTCCCAGATTGGGCATCTGCATGTTGGTTTCTTCTGAATCCACTCAGCGCCACACGTGTAGCAAAACTCATACCCGCATCTGCAATGCCATTACAAAGTTAGAATCATTATTCACAAGCAGCAATCACTCAACATTTCTTCTTTATGTATAAAAATCTTTATTTGTCTCAATACTTTGTGTAATGACTATTCTTATGCTTTTTCAGTCATACAAGCGGAGGCTTTTGCTTTAGCTATATACCAATTACACTTCAAGCATGATTAGATATAGAGAAAATCACAAAATACCCATTTTTGGGTATGTTTATACTTCTGTAAACCCGTGTTAGACAAATTTTATCTCTAAAAAGGGCATACCAGTGCATGAGTTAGCTCCCGCTTTGCACAGGGGCCAGGAAATGTACGC
The DNA here is from genome assembly GCA_025506505.1 of Flaveria sonorensis. Classification (NCBI taxonomy): domain Eukaryota; kingdom Viridiplantae; phylum Streptophyta; class Magnoliopsida; order Asterales; family Asteraceae; genus Flaveria; species Flaveria sonorensis. The sequence goes on from JACCIY010000678.1 coordinate 13,287, forward strand.
ATCTTACCCTACACTTTGTACAAGAAGTTGTATCCCATGGCTAGAACCCATGACCTCAAGGTCACAAAACAGCAACTTTACTAGTTGCTTCAAGGCTCACCATCAACAAAATTTACCTTTATAGACATGAATTTGGATTCTTATATCATGTCTATAGAGGTAAATTTTCTGTAGACAAAATTTACCTCTATAGACGAAAAATACAAAACCAAACCTCACCGTCTACTTTATCTTCACGTATTGGGCAATTCCTTCTAAATTTATAAATATTTAACGCACTTTTTAGTTATATAATTTCACGTATCTGCTTTTACTTTTATCATGTATAGTTTTCTAAAAAATGGGTCAGTTTTGTACATTCCAAGACATTTATGACTATATGCAAAATAAAGTAGATACATGGAATAATTTCACGTATGTCATGACTATAGACTATAGAGGTAAAAACTTGTCTTAAATGCTCACAATAAACAAGCATACCCAAAAAATAGCTATTTTCATGATTTTTCCTAAAATATAACTAACAAAAGAAGACTTAATTCTTTTTATATGGTGATACAACTTCAAAAAATCTAACAGCCAAAACCATATTATAATAGAATGGCTATTCATTAAAAAACAATTAAGCATGAATAAACAACTACCACGAAAGGCTCCAAGAACACGTGAAAGCAAAGAACCTATGTAAATAGGAAAAGTATAAAACCAAGTGCGGGCCAGCTGAAAGAGATGAGAAAACAATACCTGCAATAAATATGGTAGCACCCTTCAGCAAGTTCAACCAAATTCTTGCATTTGATACACTCACGCCAACGGTTCCTTGTTGCAAGCGACTTGAGTTTTGCTTCGTTAGCAGATTGATACGGGAAACACTTCATGTAATTCGTGCAGGTATAATTTTCATGCCAAGGTACTTTGCAATTGATGCAAAAACGTCGGTGACATTTAACACATTTTCTCATTCCTGTTCCTATAGCAGTACTGGATGATGAAGAGGGACTGTATTCTTGGAGCTCAGTTTTTGACATTAAAGCTGAGCAGTTAGAAAATGGGCAGTAAACTTTATCCGTTGGTGGAATAGAAGCTTCTTTTATCCGTAAGCTCATTACATCATATAATTCTGAAGTTAAAAACTTCTTGCAGCTTCCGATCTCCAGTTCAGATTTGCACTGCTCATGTGGGCATGCAGGCAGTTTTCCTTGAAGTAATTTTGCTTCTACATGCTTTCTCATACATGAAAAACAATATCTGTGGAGACATTTGTTAACAGAGAACATTTGACCGCTGTAGATAGATTCGAAACATATGATGCATTGCTCAAGTAATGTTCTGCTAGAAACGCTTTCGGCAAATTTGGTGGCCTCAGATTTGATTGCATCTCTAGCTAGTTTATAAGCAAACTTGATGTTGTTTTGCCCCACAAGAAACGGGCCACAGTACGTAAATTTTCTCTGAAGAAGGTTCAACTGATCAACCAATGCCATAATTTTGCTGGTAGTTGGTTTCCCTTTGCCAGTGAGCTGCATAGACAAATATGACATCAAATTAGTGGCAATAGGAGCATGCTTGCAAAATAATTAGTTGCTCATGAAAGACTGGTGATAAAGGCTATCACAACAGATGTGTAGCAGTTACAATCATCAATATCAAACCAAGATAATCAAAAGGAAAAACCACATGTAATAAGCATCACATTCAGACTTGAAATTCCTTTCAGGCAAGATGTTAAAACCTGCAAATTACCCAATTTTCACCATTCCAAATTGATCATATACAACACATGAACTCACAATTTAGGGGTGCTAATGGTTTGTGTTTGCAGGTTGGCGGGTCAAGCACGCTACAACCCAAAAATCATACAGAGACATGAACCGACAAGAGTTTTCATGGGATGACAAAAACATGACCCGTTTAACGCAAAATTTTATTTTATTGCATATAACACTTTACCCAACAAGAAGCACAAACAAACGAACATACCCAACAAAATCCCACTATAAACACACAGATATCTATCACTAGCGAGGGATAACAGTACGTGACAACATATGCATTCTAAAGGCTCACATATTATTAATGGCACGCTTAGAACTAAAAGCACCCTAATAGGCTAAGACCAAAAAGTACAATTCTATATAAAAATTATTTACATTTAAACTATCAAACTCGATGCTCAGTTTTTTTCTATCTTTAAACATTTAGCATAAAAAAGTCGATCAATCTACTTGTGACATAATACACGCATCTTAACATTTTGTAAGAAATAAAAAGTGCTAAACGGGTCCACCCGTGAACCCACAAGGCTGACCCGACCCCTTTAGACCAACTAAACCCACGGATTACGTGTTAGGTTCATGCTCACATGTCTATACTCTATAGAGGTTTTGGAGCAAACATCATTTTCAGCATCATTGGTCTGCACAGAAACAAAGCTAGCAACCAGTGCTAAATAACTAGGGCTAGTTTCACTCCAAAGAAAGGTTAACAATCATCATATTACTGGCTTACTGCTCAAAATTATACAAAACTCATCAATCATTCAATTCGGGTGCATATAGAACCCCTTTTGCAGTGAATCAAGAAAAGATTATAACAAATATAAAAACCTACAAATAAACTGTAATTAATTTCATACTCCAATCAAGAACACTTACATATCCATAAACCACATTGCTATCACAGAACACATGAACCCTCTTCAACCCAATAGCAACAGCAGCACTCACCCCTTCAACCAAAGCCTTCGCCTCCACCACCTCACCATCACCACCATCACCACCATCAACCACCACCGTCTTCCCCACCTCCAACACACAACAATCACACGAATCACAAATCGCCACCCCAATCCCCCCAACCCTCTCGTCACTCACCAAACCCTTGCAATACACCCTAAACACCTCCTCACCCGACGCCGGAGACACTCCGTACGGCCTCTCGAAGTAATCACCGGTTTTCCTCCACTCGTGTTCAGGAACGTTGAGAATTTCACGAGCAAACGCCTGATCGTGCATTAACCGGTTCAGATTCTCCTGCATTAACCGGTTTTCCGATTCGATTAACTGCTGGTCGGCTCGTTGGCGGTGGAAGTTGTCGATTTCGTCGGCGATGAAGGAGGCGATTCCGGCAGGGGATGCGGTGACTTCTGTTAGGAGAAGTGGTGGTTGATTCGATGATGATGATGATGATGATGAAGGGTGTGATGTGGTGGAGGCTTTGAGGGCTTCTTCCAATTGAAGTTGAAAGGCGAAATCGAGGTCGGAGTCGACGGCGATCGCCGCCGTGAGCTCACGGCGTTGCTCGGAGAGGAGGGTGGTGAGTTCACTGTCGTCGACGACGTCCATACTGTGCTTATGGAGAAATCAACCCTACACCATGTTACTTATTGGTTCTATAACAATTGTAAAGTGTTTTGAAAGTAGACTAATAGTAAAACTATTAGGTTAATGCTGTGATACTTCATTTGGTAGTTTACGTATTATAAAAGAGGTTTTGGATTTAAATCTAAACAATACTGTAATTTGGTGTAATGTAATAGTTGGATCGATTTGTCGTTAAAAAAAAAGTAAGTCTCTACGAGAAAAAAAGAGGGAGTGATGTGTATATTATCAATGATGTTTGATGAAGACTTACGAGATAAAAGGATGTATCATGTATTTATAGGAGTATAAAACTTTATTATTTTTTAAATTTAATAATTATATGAATAAGATGATAAGCATATTTATAATGAAGTTTATATATATCAATAATAATAACAATAACTGATATTTATAACAAGTAGTTGAATCGTATTATAAAATTATTTTTTTAATTCAACTTTATCTAGTTTATTTAAAAATTAAACCTAAAAACAAATACTTGCTTGAACTTTATCTTGTTTGTAAATGAGTTGTGCTTAAGTGCGAGATAAGTTTGTTTGTTTGCCTTGTTTAAACTAAACCTAAATTTTTTTAAGTTATAAGTTAAATAAAAATTTTAATTATAATATTTCTAAGCTTGCATTTTAAATTAATCTAAGCCTGACTCGTTAGCTTGTAGCATGACAATAACATACATTATCCATAATAAGAAAAATGACAAGAACAAACACTAATTTTTTTTAATGAATCACGCTCACTTTTTGAAGTTAAGCACATTGTTAGCACAAAATTACAAGTTGATGTGCTAGATATAGGCCTAATGCAAGGCAAACGTTGATTATTTACAAGGCATTATGTTGCACGAAGTGGGGCGTTTTGGGTGGGTATCAATCAGCTCTCTAGCAGTCGTGCCCGCGACTAGGCTTGGTGTGGGGTGTTGACATGATACAGGCTTGATATCTAGGCAACATTGTTTAGGGAGATCAACCCCATGCTTGTATACTCGTGAAATCTTTGATTTTTGGTAATTTCAACCATCACGGTTTGTGATTCGTGTCAACGACTCAAGCCATGAACCTATTTGAGATTGACTTGTTCAACCTAGAATGAAGACGAGCTTAAACGACCTAAAGTCTGAAATATAAACTGAAGCACATGTAATTAATGAGGTTAAGCTTTTCATACTAAGCTTGATTAGCCTTAGCTAAACCGATTTTTTGGTTTAGTTATATGATTAAGCCTATTATCATTCACTTTATACGGTTGAATTCTATTTGATTATCCGAATAAGTAAGATTTGTGGGACCATAAAATGAATAAACAATTTGAATAAGGTTAGGAACCGAACCAAATAAGAATATGGTTTTGGGGTGATAAAATGGATATTCCTGGTTTGAGTCTAATATTCTTATACCCAGTCACCAAGTTTTTAAAAATAATCTTATTCCCACTTCAATAGTTGTACACCCCTGTTATCAGCCATCAGAAATCTTTCAAGTTTTAGTATTCCTGTATAGTGGGTAAAAATAGTTTTTAAATGGAAAACAAAACCTAAACCAGAATTGAAACCAGTATGGATATGATTAAACCGTATGGTTGGGACCGTTTTACAATCCTCTCCACTAAAATTGGTTTAGCTCAAACCGAATCGGTCAAAAACCTATCAAAAGTACTCACACGATTAAAAATGGGCTTCAACCCGAACTGGTTTAAACTTAGCTCAACCAAACCGAACAAATTTATCCATATTAAAAAACCTGTTTGTGCATCTCTATTCATGTCTGTGCATTTATTATAAGTTTTGTAACTTATTTTAGCATTCAAACCCGACCAGAAATATATAAAACCAAGAATTGGTCCTTGTTCCCATGGGCCCATATAAACTATAGATCTGTGGTAGATTGGGCTTTGGTTTGGTTAGTTTGCACTAGTACAAATTTTAAAACAAAATGATTTTAATAACGCACAAATGGATTATAGAAAAAACCCTTCAAAAAGGGTGTTGGGGCCTTGGGTTTTTAAGCTCTCTGACAAAGTTACAGGCCCGATCAAGGTACATAATCGCAACTAGATGGATACAGACAAGCGTGTTGCGCGAGTGTTAAACGCGTAGAGGTAAATAGTCGGTACAAACAAATTGGTTTGACAACTACGCATGGCTCAAAACAGGTGTATCATTATGGCTGCAAAGTAGAAACATTGCCAAAACTATTTCGTTTCGTTCGCGTTTGCAGACTAAAATCATCATCGAAAGGAATCTTCGGAGAGGATAAATTTCTATTTTCAAAGGCTTAGAAACAAAAATTTCTATTTTCAAAGGCTCAGAACCAACAGCGCATCGTGGTTGCAAACTAATGTTTGCCTAGCCAATACGATGAACACATCGTGTATGCTTTACTCGTCATCGCCTTGTTACCACGCATGAAACCTTTCAAATCACCATTCATTCAATTTAACTCTTAAAATATAGGTTAATATGATACAACACCCAACAACTCCGCAAGATTTGTAAAAAATAGTTCTTGAAGACGGTCTCAGATGAACCATAAATCATCATCATCAACCCAAATATATATGTGGTAAAAAAGCCATCATAATCATCGAACAGAACAAATCTAGCATCAGTAATTATTTAGCAGTATGCTTTCATAATCAAACCATCCATAAATCCCAGATAAGCGAACCATCATCATCGATGCTAATCTTATAATGTAGAAATGACAACACACAGTCTGAGGTGTAACAATTTTCACCATCATTAACCCAAATTATCTGAAAGTTATAGCCACAGCACCAAATCTAAACTTAGAAATATTCGATTTGCAAACCATAAGCAGGTCTCGTGTGATGAAAGAATCATCATAACACACATTGACCAAAACCAACGCAACAACAGTAGCTAGTTCAGAGTTTTGTGTCCATAAAGAAACCAACAGTAGATCTCAGGCGAACGCAAAGCCACCATCATCGACCTAAACCATTTCTCAACATAAAGACCCATCGGGAAAACAAAGCAGGACCAGCGCCATCACCGCCAAACCAACCATGCCATTAAGCGGCCAACAACAGCGGGGATCCCCTCCCCTCTCTAGAAAGATGAAACGGGGGACGGTTGCAATGAGGTCAAGCACCCAACGATCACCAAGAACCCCAAAACAGTAGCATGCCACCATGCACGCTGCCGGGCAACCGAAAGGTCACTGTAAGCGGCGGTGACAAACAGGAAAGCAATAGGACAGGGAATGGGCGTCTCTCTCTAGAATGAAAGGGTAGAAGTAGGGATGAGCTTGGTACTATACCTGTACCGAACCGATCTTAGAAGCACCGAAGCGGCCCAAAGCATGCAATACCCGTTTCGGGTACTTGTTCGAAACGGAAACGCCTAGGAAGCGCCTAAGAAACGTTTCTAGGGCGCTTCGGTTTCGGGGGTACTGCACGGGGACGTTTCGAGGGAGTTTCGGTCGCGTTTCCTATTTAATTTAGGGTATAAACCCTTTTGAACTTACGTTTCCCGATTCCCAGCGATCATGTGAAACAAGAACAACAACCGGCTCCTCCTTTCTCACACTAGATGAACCGGGATATGAAAATGATTTGATTATTGATAATTATTTACTTAAGGAATTTGTTTTTGAAATTTGTTTAATATTTTAATGTCTATTTTGGACATTGTTTGATATATTTTTATTTTTTTATATATTTTTTAGGCGTACCTTTGCCGTACCCGTATCTAGAATTTTTGATATTTGCCGTTCCCCATACCCGTACCGTACCTGTTTCGGTGCTACATAGGAACCGGTACCGTTACTGAAAGTACCCGGTCCCGAATCTTATAAAACACGAGTACCGGTACCGAATTTGGTATATGGGTACTGGTATCGGTACCGGTATTTCGGTACCCAGTACCTCTTTGGTACCCGTTACCTCCACAACATTATTTTTAAGCTTGCTACATGGTGCATGTTTGGTTACGATACCCAGTACCTATTTTGTACCCGTTACCCAATACATGTTTGGTACCCGATACCTCTAAAAGTTTATAATAACTAAACAAAAAAATATAAAAAAAGCATCCACATAAAATGATAGTTTCTTTAGCTTCCTCGTTTCCTGCTAACTCAGTCCACACACTAGTCCACCATTCATTTCTATTAAAATCATAAATAATATATCTATTAATATTATAGTGAAATAAAAAGAATGATATTAAAAAAATAATAATAATTACCTTCAAAAGTCAAAACAGAATACTAGTTGATGGGGTGAAAATTATTACAAAACAAATACAAATTCCAAAATAACCTATTCGTGTTCGGGTACTAGCGGGACTATACGGGACTTTTGGGTAAAGTATCGGTACCGATCAGTACCGATCCCGAAATATAAGAAAATCAAGTACCGGTACGGTACCTTATACATATTTTCGGTACCAGTTGGGTACCGGTACGGGTACTAGGTACCAAATGCTCATCCCTAGGTAGAAGCAACTGGGGAAGCCCTATTTAAAAGGGGGAGAAGACACACCGACATCGGTGTCACCATTCGTCGTCGGCGGCAACACAGCCGGCATAGGCAGTGGTAACTCCTGCCGAGAACCCCTGCCGCCTCGCCAGAAAAGGGGCAGCAAAAACGCGAATGCCCTCACCCAACGACAACGCCCAAAATCCATCACAACCAATGTTGTCTTGAGGGAGACGAACGGAAGAGGATCAAACGGGCACCAGAGGCAACAGGCTGATCTTCGACCGAATCAACCATCATCCCCGCACCCAAAAACTACCCATCTCAATGACCGGCTCCATGTAACACCCGGAAGTTTATTAAAAGGAAAAGAAAAGAAGAGTAAAAAGAAGGAAAAGTGAAACATCTCAAAGTAAAAGGGGTTAAAGTGTGCAAGTATGGGTTCAAAAAGTAGGGGATGGCCACCCACACCCCCATTTCACTATTCTGCTATTGGCTGCAAGAAGGGAAGAAGAAGTTTCAATCGGATTTTAGAGTGAGAGCTAAATTCTCCTAGAAGGTGAGGTTTCCTTGTGTTTTCTGCTCGGTTTTCAGCTGTGTTCGAGCTGTTGGACCGATTCTTACGTGTTTCTTGTGTTGGCTGCTTGTTCCGATGTGTTTAGGTGCTAGAACTCCCGTTTGCTTTCGGTCTGAAGAAGTCTTACTCGAAAGCTGCTAGAGGTGAGTTCTAGATTCCCCTATTTTACTTGTTTTAAACTCATTTAGGGCTGAAATGCATATTAACTGAATTTTTACAACCGAAGCATGGGTTTTCTGCGTTTTTGCATCTGATGTGTATGCGATGTGTGTTTTTAAATGCATTCTTTGATGTTGCGTAGTTGTAAGCTCTGTTCTAAATATTTAGCATGTAGATCTATGCTAAGAATATGTTAGAACGAGGATTTGGAACCGGTGGAATAGCCTAAGTAATGTGTTCATTCGCATTTGCATTTTATTCATCCGCATTTGTTGGAGTTCATCCGCATTTACTGAACATTCAACCGCATTGGTTTTATGCTCCATAGTTAAGTATTTTTGTTCTTCCGCATTTGCTTTTGTTCTTCCGCATTTGTATGTGTTCATCCGCATTTGCTGGTCTTCATCCGCATTTGCTGAACTTCATCCGCATTGGTCTTATGTTCAATAGCTAAGTCTGTTGTTCATCCGCATTTGCTGATCTTCATCCGCATTTGCCGAACTTCAACCACATTGGTTAAGTTCATTCACATAAGACTAAGCTCATCCGCATTTAGTATTGTTCATCCGCATTTGGACTTGTTTATTCGCATTTGGACTTGTTCATCCGTATTTGGTTCACCCGCATATCTTTAGGCACTTGGAATATTTTCTGAGATTTTCATCCGCATTTGCTTGTTCGCATTTGCTGAACATTCATCCGCATTGGTTTATGTTCATCCGCATTTCTTTGGGGACTTAGGATTTTCTGAAATTTTGGCAAATAGAATTAAGTGTTAAGTCTTGACGTTTTATGGTGGTTTATGCCTGTTGATGTTATGTATGTTTGTGGGCTATTGATGATGCTCCATATTATGTATTATGACGTGACTTTACGTAAAGTATTATTGTAATGAAAGTGGAAGATAAAGATAATGAAAAGTGGAACGTAATGAATGAATTAAAGTCTTGCAAGCATATAAAAGGGGGTTCACAACTCTTTATGGGTTGTCACCTCGACGGTGTGCCGAGTGCACACCTAAAGGTCAGTCTTTGTGACTGATGAAAACGTACGAAACGGGATCCTTGCCACTTGCCCCCAAGACTGTAGTGGCTTTACGCACCAATGATGGGGCATAGTACATGACAGGATCTAGATAGAAGTGAAAGATAATAAAGTACGAAACGAACGATGATGAAAGATAATAAATAATTATTATCAAGATGTATCTACGATGTGTGATCATGAACGAAAGTAAATGATATGTTTTAACGAAAAGTAAAGTATTTTAGTATATAAACTAGAACTCACTCAGCGTCGCTGATTTTTTATATGCATATCAGTTGGCAGGTGATTGATGATGCTGGGAATGTGCAGACATGGATGCATAAGCTACTAGGGACAATTCGAGCCTGTCATCCACATTTTGAACATGTTAATGTATTAATAAAATTTTTGGGTTGTAAATGAAATGATATGAAACTTGACATGTTTATAATTCATTAATTAAAAGTTAAATTTCCGCTGCAAAATAAGGTGTTTTATATTGTTTATGCGATGATTGACCAACTCTAAACATCTCGGGAAAAGGGCCTTACACTCCACCACCAAAGACGAACACCGCCTCAAGGCAGAAATATGGCCCCCCTCGACAAAATGATACCCACTTACTCATCTTTAAAAGGTGGCCTTGAATGCATCATCAAATGGTACATATAGCTTTAGAACATGTAAACATCAAAGAACGCAGACCACATGCACCATGCGCATCAAAAGGTGTACCTGCTACCGTTCATCAGGTTATTTTTTCATATTATTAAATTTCGTAATATTGTAATTTAAATTACTTTCTATAATAAACATGTTGATGCTTTTATAATTGATAATTATATAAATTAATTAGGGGTGTAATGAACGTACATCATTAGATTGTTATTTTGTCAATAAGGTCACGTGAATTTTATTTCCTAAAAAAAGATATTGAGCTAACAAGGCCCAAAAAATATATTGAGATAACTTGTATGTAAAAAAATCTATAATACAAATATTTGTTATACAAATAAGCAAAAGTAGCAACATAATCTAATTACTTGCTTAAACGAATCGTGAGACTCTCGTAACGTTTTGAAAAGGTTTAGATGGGATAAATGATAGTGGGCTAAACTAATTAAAATATTACAACGAATCAGGATGGATAATTAGGTATACACATGAAAACTCATTCTACTCATCATTCATTCGTTACTAATTTTCAATCATCCTTAACTCCTTTATTCTTATTCCACCGACCGTTGTGTGTCAATCAAAACACCACTCTTCTCTTGTGTTGTTTTGTAGCAATCGAAGAACCACCGTTGCCGCCATAGCCACTGTACATACATCTCCTGGTTTGTTTACCGCCGAGGCTCCAAAAATACCCACCATCGACTTTAGCCCTAAAATCCTGCTACCCGCGTCTTTGTTTACCAGTGATTGATCTACTTTATGATGTTGATTTGGGTAATATCACGTTACTGGTACTTCTTAACATACCCATTTATCTTCCTTCAATTTCTTGTAAATTAAATTTAATTATTGTAATTTAGATATTTTGAAAACCCCACAATTAAACATGGTTTTAAGCTAACAATTACTATTTTCGTTCGTCGATATTTTAAAACCCAGTTGGCATTATGGTACATGATTGAAGACTTGATAATGATTATTTCGCTTTCAATTGAAATTAAGGTAAATGATTTTGTAATCAGATTATTTTGTTTAAATCCCCACAAATAGGCATGGTTGCATACAGTGGTGTTTATCGGATCGGATTAACAGTTTATTCCGATTATTCGGATATGAAAATTTCATAACCCTATCCGAAATCCGAGCCGATCTGTAAGGATATCTCTATTCCATCCGAATCTATCCGAATTCAATTCGGATCGAATTCGGATAAATCCGAATAATGCGAATAAACCAAATAATAAAATTTTCTATTTTTTGTTTCTTATTTTTTTTGCCTATTCTTTTATTCTTAACATTTTACAAGTTTAAAATCATAAACTTGTCTTAAACACAAATTTAAAATTGAAATATAATAGGTAATTGTATAAAACCCGAAGATTATAATCTTTAAGTTAGAATAACAATCGATTACTGTATAATTGTTTAAGATTAGAGGACTGGAATGCGTCAAAATTTTAAGTATTGAGTTGAAAATATACTAGGTAGTTAATTAATGAGTATTGGGCTGAAAACATAGTAGAATTTTTATTCGGATTAATAAGATATCTGAATAACCCGAATTAAAAAATTATGATATCCGAAATCCAAATAAGAAATTCGGATTCGAATGAGATCCGCTCCAAATATCCGAATAAGAATTCGAATCGGTTTATTTGGATTCGGATACAGATAGAATTTCGGTATTTTTTAACACCCCTAGATGCATATCTATTCTGATTCATACTCACCATGACTCGAGCCTATTCTGACTCACATCCATCATGACCTCTTTTTTAATCTGCTCATACTGACACATACCCATCTTATCTTATACCCATCTTGACCTGACAACCAATCCAATCCAACTCGTCCACTTTAACACGTCTAGTTGTAATTAAATGAATGTAAAAACCCACTCCAGAAATTCAGTGAACGTACATGGGTTGCGTATTGAATCATTGATATGATACAATTCACACACTAGAAAACATTTTACATGAACCAAAACACACGCATATATGTGTTTACACACGCATGTGTGTTTATGGATGGGAGTAAAATTAAATGTTGAACTAGAGTACAAAGCGTATTTATAAGGACTGTGAATCACATTAATTACTAGTTAAAATTGATGCGTTGATAAGATTTCAACAAATAAGAAATCCAATACACTAACGATCAATACCGCAAGTAATTAAGGTGACGTACCCCAAGTCTTTATTAAAATAGGGGGAGGTCTTGTGTTCAAGTACCACCTGGTACAAAAAAATATGGAGTTTCAGGTTGGATAAAAATGTTTTCTCACCTAAATGATGTTTTATCTTTAGCGTGATCTCAGGTTCGGGACTGATGTGGATGGACTCGTGTACGAGCTTCTCTTCGGGGATGTGCCAGTTTAATGCCCCAAGGTTACGTACTCGAGTAATGGAGATGATCGAATGCTCCAGTGACCCGTCAATGATACAATTAGCTGCTCAAAATAAAAATTCAATACAAGTATAAAACATAGGAAAATCCACCGGTTATCATTAACATTTTTGTCTATAAGTTTTTAATCTCAAATAACATTTATATATCTCATATTTCTTTTTGAAAAGTATAAAATAAAATAAAAAATCTTTTTCTTTTTAATTTGAGTATATTATGGTCATATTAAAAACAAAGTTATCTAAGAAGTTTGGTTCACTGTGTGGTTAAAAAAACACATCAAAAGCTTTTATTATAATACATCAAAAAGTAGTAAAAGTATTTACAGTAGCGTATTTATCTCCAACTTTATAATTTAACAAAAAACCACAAATCCATAAATTTATATACCAATATTTAAAATCTTCTCATATCTTATTCTTTATCTTTATCTTTATATTCATTTTTATTATTTCTTTCTCTTTTTTTTCTTTATAATATCCACTAACTACTATTTTATCTTATTATCTTATTTCTTCTAATATTAATTTTTACTTAATTTTTCTAGAAGTTTTATTATATAGTTATTAATTTTGGGTTTCGAGTTAAAAGTTTAAAATGAAAAAATAACACTACATAAGTTTCATTTAATAGACAAAACTAAGTTTTAATAGACAATGAAATTTAAACATGTTACTGTTGGGGTTTGAACAAGATTATCAGATCTATTTTATCCATATAAAATAGAAAACGCAGCGGAATTTCAGTTTAAAATGTTACAGTTAGCTTATATAAAACATTTTTAAATTTATCTGTTAAAACCCCATATGGATCGATATATGAACAACATGCTTACAAACAACCATAGGGTGTTTAGAAATACAACCTTTATAGAAGACAGAGAGGGAGATCAGATGAAAGCAAGCTTTCAAAGTAGAAGACCTCAAGCGTTTCTACCCACAAGCCTCCAACAGACACCCGGTTGCTAGGATTTTTCACTTTGAACAAACACTCCCAATTTTTGCTCTTGACCGATCGAGAGAAAAAGAAGTTTCAAGTGTTCTGCACATTTCGTGTCGTGTAAAAGTGGTCTTAGAGAGAGATCAGATGCAATCATATATTGCATGTCCTTGGAAACTTAAAAATTCAGGAGATAGAAAAGTGGGTGGAGCCCAGCCCCTTAACCGATCCGCATTTCTCAACATCATCCGCATTAGTTAATGCGGATGCATGTTCTTCACCCGCATTTGTACATGCGGATGAAGAAAGTTCATCTGTATTTCCAAATGGTCATCCGCATTTGTAAATGCGGATGAACAATTTATCAGCATTTCCAAAAATGCTCATCCGCATTAGTTAATGCGGATGAACAGTTTCCAGCAGCATTTCCATAAATTCTTATCCGCATTTCTTCATTCGCAAATGCTGATAGTAATCCTCATCAACATAAGTAAATGCGGATGAATTCATTTCATTCGCATTTCTTTGATCACATCAAATGCGGCTGTTATAAACAAATGCAGATGAATTATATTCATTTTCTCTCTGAAATAAATTATCCATATAATTTATTTACAACACAAGTACAATTATTTAGAAACCCAATTTCTAAATATTCTAAGTGTTAATATTCATTTATATGATCATATCATAAAACAAATATTGTAGGTGTTTGTCTAGCTTGTTATTAGGTATGACCCGACTTGGATCATGACGTACTAGCCACATCAATTCAATATGTATTTTGGGCAAACCATTCCCAACAATCTCCCACTTGCACAAGATACATAAAGGATTGATGCAAGTAGCAAATACCGCCTAACAACGGTTTACTACCCCTAATACGCATGACTAAGTGCCATTCAATAACATCATCCTCTTCAAGTCTCTTGCTTGAAATGATTTAGGTGAATCAAATCATATATCCTTTTGTTTCAGATGTCATGTTAAATCCAGAGACACAAAATGATCATTCCCTGTTGATTTAACTTTATCAGGCCTTAGACATCTTACTCTCAACGAATAAGAGGAACAAGTCCCATATTGACTACATACGTTTCTCACAATCACCTTGTATCACACCTGAACATAGCCTTGTGTGCTGTCCATTATTTCAGAACAACGAAGAACTAGATCAAGGTATTATATTTGGTGAATATCAAAACCCAATATGTATCTCAGGTCGGAGGATACTATGATATTAGCCTTTACTCAAATTTACTTATGATCTATCACAAGATTCCATGTAGTAATATTTGAGGGAGGGTCAGTCCAATATTTATATCCCATAAATATCAACAAACCTTGGCAGCGAACCCTCGCTCTATATTCATACTTTATGAATATCCACCAATCCAAGTTCATGATAGTCTTACCTTCATATTTGTTCCCACAAATATGAGCGACTACGGACATTTAGAATAATTAACTTATTCATGGATTTAAACATGCTAAAATGGAACATAACTCAAAAGTCATACTCATAAACCCTAATCATATGAATGAGTCATAATAACAAATGTTCCGATATCCAAATACTGAAAAGATCAAATCCAATCACTAGAATATCGAAGTCCTAAGGCACAAGTATGACTCTCATGCTTTGGCCTTTCAAGGAGCTTCGTGAGTGGATCTGCAATGTTTTGATCGGTGTGAACTTTGCGAATACATATCTTTCCTTTTTCAACTTCATCCCTTATGTAGTTGAATCTCCGCTCAATGTGCCTCGTCTTTTGATGTGCTCGGGGTTCCTTGATTTGAGTAATCACACCCTCGTTGTCACAAAAGATCTCTAGAGGGTCCTGAATGGTACGGACACCCCTAGATCGGCAATGAACTTCCTTATCCACGCAGCTTCTTGAGCTGCCAATGAGACGGCGATGTATTCCGATTCAGTGGTGGACAATGCTACCACATCTTGTTTTACGCTCTTCCAAGAGACGACTCCCCCATTCATAACGAAAACATATCCCGATTGTGATCGAGAATCATCTCGATCAGTTTGGAAACTCACAACCGTGTAACCCTTTACAACGAGTTTCTCCTCACCAGAGCCATATATTAGAAACATATCCTTAATCCTTCTAAGATATTTCAATATACTCTTAACCGCCATCCAATGGCTATTTCCCGATTTTGCTGGTATCTGCTTGTCATGCTCAAAGCGCATGACACATCCGACCTAGTGCATATCATAGCATACATGATGGATCCTATAGCCGATGCATATGGGATTCCTTTCATTTTCTCTTGCTCATCCTTTGAGCTTGGACATTAAGATGCAATCAATATTGTTTCTCTTTGAATAGGCATCAAACCTTTCTTAGAGTTCTCCATCTTGAATCTTTTCAAGATTTTACCAATGTATGCACTTTGGTTTAAACCTATCAACCGCCTTGATCTATCCCTATAGATCCTCATTCCCAAAATGTAGGCGGCTTCACCAAGATCCTTGATGGAGAAACAACTTCCAAGCCAGGTTTTTACACCTTCCATGGTTGGAATGTCATTTCAACAATAGTATGTCATCAACATACAACTAAGAAAGTAATGATGCTCCCACTAGCTTTCTTATACACACAAGCCTCATCAGCGTTTTTGATGAATCCAAATTTATTGACTTCATCATCAAAACGGTGATTCCAACTTCTAGATGCTTGTTTCAATCCATAGATTGATTTCTTTAACTTGCATACTTTATTAGGATGTTGTGGATCGACAAAACCTTCGGACTGAACCATATAGACATCTTCCTCAAGATATCCATTTAGAAAAAGCGATTTTGAAATCCATTTGCCAAATCTCATAGTCATAATATGCGGCAATAGCAATAATATCCTAATTGACTTTAGCATTGCGACGGGCGAAAAAGTGTCATCATAATCAACCCTTGAGTTTGAGTAAAACCTTTTGCTACAAGTCTTGCTTTATAAGTATCCAAGTTTCCATGCATATCAGTTTTCTTCTTGAAAACCCACTTACTTCCAACCGGTTTGGAGTTAAGAGGTGGTGCAACCAAATCCCATACTTGGTTGTCATGCATGGATTGCATCTCAACGTTCATAGCTTCAAGCCATTTGTCATAATCGGATTGTGATATTGCATCATGGTATGTGGTGGGTTCATCCGAATCTACCACATAGCATCCATCCATGAAAATTCCATATCTTTCGGGTGGATTACTAATTCTACCAGATCTTCGAACGTTTTGTGTGTCTTGATCAACCATTTGATCATTTTCAACAACCTCTTGTTGAGTGCTAGTATCAACCAAACGTGTATCGGCTTGTGTTTCTCGATCCTCCTCGAGTTCCACCGTTCTATCAGTTCCTTCCATAAGGAACTTGGTTTCCAAGAAACTCAGCCTTTAGAGCAATGAACACCTTTTACTCGGTTGGGTTGTAGAAGTAATATCCCATAGAGTCTTTGGGATATCCTACAAAGATACACTTAGTGGATCGAATTTCAAGTTTGTTTTGGAAGTTGCGTTTGACATAAGCCTCACAACCCCATACCCTTAATATGATAATGATGGAACCCTTCCATGCCATATTTCAAAAGGTGTCTTGTCCACTTTCTTGGTTGGGCCATATTTAAAATACGGACTGCCGAGAGCAATGCGTAACCCCAAAATGATAGAGGCAATGTGCTTCTAGCCATCATAGATCGAACCATATCCAATAGAGTTCGATTCCTCCTTTCGGACACACCATTATGTTGTGGTGTTCCTGGTGGAGTGATTGCGAGATGATTCCACAACTCTTAATGATCTTAAAGGCATCATAAGTTATTCACCTCCTCTATCCGACGAAGTACTTGATGGTTTTATTGAGTTGATTCTCAACTTCATTTTGGAAGACTTTGAACATTTCAAAGGCTTCATCTTTGTGTCTTAACAAGTACACATACCCATAACGACTATAATCATCGGTAAAGAATGAAGTATCTTTCACCATTCCTTGTCATTGTCTTAAAAGGCCTACATACATCTAAATGTATGATACCTAATAAGTCTTTTACCCTTTCATTAGTTCCACTAAAGGTTTCTTGGTCATCTTTCCTTGTAAACAAGACTCACACTTATCAAATGAATCTTCATTTGATTCCAAAAGACCATTCTTTTGAAGTGTATGTATGCGATCTTTGTTTATGTGACCAAGGCGACAATGCCAAAGATAAGTCTTACTCAAATCCATTTTGAGTTTCTTGGTGCTTGATTGGTACAACGAGCTATCAAAGATGTGTTATCATGAACTAATTCATAAATGCCATTACATGGCATAGCTTTAAAATAAAGACATCATTCATGAAACACAAATACCATTGTTTACAAACTTTAAATCATAACCATATTGTCTTAAAAGATAAACGAAGATAATGTTCCTATCAAACTAGGAGCATACAAAATGTTTTTCAAACAACTTCCAAGCCATTTGGAAGCTTTAAAATGTAGTCTCCTTGGGCTTCGACGTCAACTTTTGCTCCGTTGCCCATGAAGAGACTTGTATCTCCTTCTTGAAATATTTATTTCTTTTGAACCCCTGCAATAAATTGCAAATATGAGTTTCACATCCGGTATCTAATACCCATGTGTTAAAGAATAACATTTAGATCAATATGGATCATGATAGTTGTACCTGAGGTTTGCCCCGCATCCCTCTTTGCTTTCAACTTCTTGAGATAGGTTTGGACAATTCCTCTTTCAATGTTCTGTCTCACCACACTCAAAGCATGGATCGTTCTCCGTCACCTTTGGCTTCTTAAGCTTTGGTTTTGGAGGTTTGGCTCTAGCCTTTCCCTTTCCCTTCCCTTTGATGTACCCTTTGCCTTTGGCAACATTTTCCTTGGGATCGGGGTATTGCCTTTTCTTGTTGCCTCCCTCATTGATCGTGAGGACCGATAAAACCTTTTTTACCCACCCCCGCCTCAGCTGTTTTGAGCATTGCGTGAAGTTCACCAATGCTCTTGTCCCAACCATTCATGTTATAATTCATGATAAATGTCTCAAACCTTTGGGTTAGACGATTAGGATCAAATCCGTGACCAACTCTTTGAGACGGACAATTCAGCCTTTCCAGGCGATCAATGTGGCTCTTCATCTTAAGCACATAAGACGATACCGATTGAGTTTCTTCCATGCCACATGCATGAAGCGCTCGAACCGTTTCGAAGCGCTCTACCCTTGCTTGTTGAAGGAACATTTCCTTTCAACTGGGTAATCATGTCGTATGCCCCATGATGCTCCAATCCTTTTGGAGCTCGGGAATCATAGTTCCCAACATAAGGCAAGACCTTGCACAGATCCTCTATGTGCTTAACCCAATCGTTATAGCATCAACATCATTAACGTCGGGTTCATCGAGAATGGGATCGTCTAATACATAGGATTTCTTCTCTTGCTTGAGAACAATTTCAAGTTTCAAACCAATTCATAAAATTGTTGTGATTAAGACGATCCCTTTTCTAAATAGTTCTCAGTGATAGGTTATGGACGGTCGTGGTGGGAGCGTTTGTGGTTTGCGGCCATTTCTACAAATATTAACAAGTTCAATTTTAGTATTTCCGAAAAAGAAATTTAATTATTAATACCCTCTCACGTCTCATAGACAATTAATAATTAAAATCTAGAATCCAACGTTACATTTAAATAATGGTTAGGTGACCTTTATCCCATTATTTAAATTAACAAGGTAGTCAACACTTGACAATTGCAACCCTTTGCAACTTCTAGTTTTATGGGACGGTCAAACATCTTATGTTAAGTGGGCATGTTTAATCCCATCAACACCATTGTACACCATGCTTCGGTGACCCTATTCACACGGTTTTCCAACTCAAGTCATCCTACTTACACCACGTGTGAGTTTACACATACAAGTGGTTAGGTGACCTTTATCCCACAAATATGTTAACCCCACCTCAACGCACAATTTCCTAAAGTGGTTAGGTGACCTTTATCCCACAAATAGTTCCCAAGTGATTCGAGTGTTGTGTAAAAGGATGGTGTTAAACTTGTTTAAAAGGGATTTCATTTTTCATTAATTCTAGTTTTTGAAAACCTTTTGTACCTAACATTTGCATGCATTCAATGTGTGGTACTAATATGAAAATATTCTCAAAGTTCTTTCAATAAACCCAATTTTTATTGTGAACACATTACTTTTATAAATCCTTTATTACCCACGTTAATGTTTCATAAGAACCAATTTTATGCTTGTTGTTTAAATTGTTTAAACATGCATATCCATATCACAAAACATAATAATCAACCACACAAGCATCACATGAGTTATAACCGTAGCCTTCTAAACTTAACATCACTTGTTGACCGAAACAAGTGAGTTAATAAGTCGTTCCTAAGGGTGAAAATGACACAACATTTTGTGTCAGTGAACTCCCACTTGATCCCGCATCCAAATGCTTCAAGTGTCCACCTTGCGTTGTGACTCTCCCCATTCCAATTTGGGTGTTCAATTACGCTGTGACTTCCGCCACAAAAACTTTGGGCTTTCATCATCTCCTTTCGGTTAAAACCGAAAAGGCAGCCTTGTTGCATCTTTTTTTTACAAATATATCCTAAATACATTTTTCTAGTAAAAGTAAAATGCAACTAACCTATTTATTTTACATACCAAATGAAAGATAAATAAATTACATACCCAATAGGAAGAATAAATACATTTAAATATTACAAACCATTTAAATAATCAAATGCTAATCACACATTCATCCATAGGTCTCGGCTTTGGTTATGAACAGTAAAACACATATCCAAATATGAAGTAAATCCCAGAGCATCCCCTTGAACCATAGATTCTCGGTTTAGGCAAAAATTACCGAGATCCATGTTTTGTTCCAAATAACAGAATCATCCAAATGATTTAAATTTTTCAAGATTACAATATGCATGTCAAAGAGATCTTGAAAAACAGGGATACTAGGACTGAAACCTCTCGGCCTTTTGGTGAAATCACCAAGAAATCGAATTTTCAGTCCAAATGAAGCAAGTATCCATATACCGGCTCTGATGCCATTGTTGGGGGTTTGAACAAGTTTATCAGATCTATTTTATCCATATAAAATAGAAACGCAGCGGAATTTCAGTTTAAAATGTTACAGTTAGCTTATAAAACATTTTTAAATTTATCTATTAAAACCTCATATGGATCGATATATGAACAACATGCTTACAAACAACCATAGGGTGTTTAGAAATACAACCTTTGTAGAAGACAGAGAAGGAGATCAGATGAAAGCAAGTCTTCAAAGTAGAAGACCACAAGCGTTTCTATCCACAAGCTCCAACAGACACCCGGTTGCTAGGATTTTTCACTTTGAACAAACACTCCTAATTTTTGCTCTTGACCGATCGAGAGAAAAAGGAGTTTCAGTGTTCTGCACTTTTCGTGTCGTGTAAAGTGGTCTTAGAGAGAGATCAGATGCAATCATATATTGTATGTCCTTGGAAACTAAAATTCAGGAGATAGAAAAGTGGTGGGGCCCAGCCCCTTAACCCATCCGCATTTCTCAACATCATCCGCATTATTAATGTTGATGCATGTTCTTCTCCCGCATTTGTAAATGCGGATGATAAAGTTAATCCGCATTTCCAAATGTCTCATCCGCATTATAAATGCGGATGACACTTTATAAATCGGTGCATTTCTTCATTCGCAAATGCGGATAGTTATCCCATCAACGTAAGTAAATGCGGACGAGTTCACTTCATCCGCATTCTTTGACCACATCAAATGCGGCTGTTATAAGCAAATGCAATGAATTATATTCATTTTCTCTCTGAAATAAATATCCATATAATTTATTTACAACACAAGACATTATTTAGAAACCCATTTCTAAATATTCTAAGTGTTTAATATTCATTTATATGATCATATCATAAATAAATATTGTAGGTGTTTGTCTAGCTTGTTTATTGGGTATGACCTACTTGGATCATGACGTACCTAGCCACATCAATTCAATATTATTTTGGGCAGACCATTTCCCATAAGTTACATCTTCAACGTAAGACATAACACAAACACCGTTAGCTCCATATAATGCGCCTAGTATTGTTGGAAAAGATACCATTGAGGATTCATTAGATCTTCTTGAAGTTGATGATGCTGAGCTACTCTAATTTTGTTTATGACGTTCGAAATGATTGCAAATCGTGGTGGAGGACACCAAATGCTCGCTCGACATCTTTTCTTGCTGATTCTTTGTGCTTTGGCAAAATTTTATTCTTATTTCCTCCTCTTTGTGATGATCGTCTTCACACAAGTTTGGCCACTTAGGATAAATACCATCAGCAAGGTAATATCCCATAGTATATTCATGACTGTTTCACTGTGAAATTAACTGGAGGAGCACACCCTTACGCAAGTTCCATGAAAATCAAAGACCTTTCTAACACATTATGTCATTATGTGAATCGGCATGCCAAAAAATGCATGCCATATCCAAAGATCAATGATGCAATCGCTCCAAAATTAGTAGGTTCACGAATATGCCAAGTACATACCTTTCCACCGAGGGACAATTTTTCCACTTCCAATGCATACAGTCAATGCTTCCAAGCATTCCAGAAATCCTCGTTTTTTAGCAACAGCAAGAAATCATGTAATATCTTGGCATTTGGAGATCTTAGATTTTATCTGAGAAATACTTCCATTGTTTTAGTGAATTTTTCAGTCTTTCCATTGCGGTGCTTTCACCTATACGTATATTCATCCATAAATCTCTAGTAACCCCGTCCCGCCATCATTCTAAGTGATGCTATTATCTTTTGCAAAGAATATAAACCAAGTCTAAATGGACTATCTTTTTTCTGGATGAAGTATGGCTCGTTAGATTTGACCTCATTTAGGATACGGAGAAATAGAGGATGACTCATCCGAAATCGCCTTCGAAATAGGTTTGAGAGATACATTGATTTTTTTGCAAAGTAATCATGAAATAGACAGTGTGCCCCTCAATACGATCACGTCGAATAAACTTACAATGTTGAGGAACATCATCATCTTCATTAAGAGCAACATCACTATCATCATCAGAGGACACATATGTTATCATTTTGCGAAAGAAGATACGAGCCATGTGATATATGAAGTGAAAGCCTTAACCTTCTGTAAATAGAATAGGCATTATCAATATGGCATTTGGTAGAAAGAACTTGAAATTGTAGTTTTATAAGTACAGTTCTAAAATGCAGTTTGGGAACCGCCAAAACATTGTCAAAACTACAGTTTGTGAGCTGCCAAAACAGTCTTAAAAGTGCATTTTTGAGAGCTGCCTAGACAGATCTAAAAATACTATTTGTGAGCTGCCAAAACGCTATCAAAAGTGCAGTTTGTGAGCTGCCAAACAGCCTCAAAAATGCAGTTTTAAGAGCCATCCAAACAATTTTAAAAATGCAGTTGGGGGCTGCCAAACATTGTCAAAACTGCAGTTTGTGAGCCGCTAAAACGCTATCAAAAATGCAGTTTGTGAGCTGCAAAACATCTCAAAACTGCAGTTTGTGAGCTGCCAAAACAATGGACATAAAGTGACTTGTTTTCTACTTAGTTAACCTATTTAGATCAACTTTCAATCCAAACAAACTCAACTTAAGAAATGTTTAGCAGCAACCTATAGGCATCAAACTATATACATCACATTTGTCATTTAGCATCTTTACTTGAAATTAGCACCTGAATTTTGAATGAATGGTATAGAGCCACTATAGATCACGGTAAGTGTATCATCAAACTTTCACAGGTCAAGAACCACTTGAGCAACCAGGGACACAAAACGTCACACATGGATGGTGGAAAAAAGAACAATACACATCTTTAACTTTAACCATGTAAACCAATAATTAATTCTTAATCATCATACAACAATCGAGTAGAAATCAACTAAAGATCGACATAAGCAAATCAAATAGAGTAACTAACATATGACCAGACACACCCAGCTATAGAATTCAGATTTGGAGTTGGGTCGGGTTCAATTCTGAACGAAAATCACAAATACGAGTCCCAAACAAATCAACATGGTTTAGGTGCTTTACCTTTAAAGGGATCTGTGTTGTCTGACAAGGCAAACTTGCTTGTAATGCTTATGTTCGCTTTTGGGAACAAGTGATTTAGGGCATTATGAGCTAAAGAACTGATTTAGGACAATGGATCGATGGGTGACCGAGGAGATTGAGTCGATGATGTTGATGCTGGGGTTGAGTCGATGATGATGGGTTTGTTTCAATGATTTAGGGCATAATGAACCATAGAAGAAGATGAAAAGAGAAGAAGAAAGAAGAAGCAGCAGCAGCAGCAGCACAATAGGCAAAAGGGTTGGAGAGAAAAACCGGGAAAGAAAAGGGTTGTTGTTTTATGGTGTAAAGTAGATATCTACTCTAGCAATCTGCTTAAATGTAGTTATTAAATTTTATGGAAAAGATGTAATTTAAAGAATGGGTTGGAGAATGATTTTGATGATTGTTTGGTTTATCTTATAATATAAAGATAAAGCTAGATATATTAAATTCATTGTGAATGCTTTAACAACGATACGTTTAATTTTGAAAATTTAATATATGAATGAGCCATGTGATTACATATACCAAAGCTGTAGAGAAATTGATCAATACATTGAAAAATTTTAGAGTCGCAAGTTCGCTTTCAGATTGAAACTATTTGGGTTCACATCAAATGTTCAATTGAATAAAACTCAAGTTTAGAAATCAAAGTATAAATTTTGTGTGTGTCAAAATCGTGAACTAGAAGAGAAAAAGAAAAGATACTGGTTAATTCTTGTACAAAATCAAAATCTTGCCAAGGGGTCGCCCTTGGAACCCTCATTACTTGGGAGGTATTCGATATCGGTGATTATAATAAACTCAAACAAGTGTGGACTCACACATACTAACTTGTTTGATGATGTTATGATCATATTAGTTATTAGTCATTCCAATTACGTTAAAATATCTAACAAAAGCCACTTGTAGTTTTTTTTACTAGTGAACAATCAAACGCACACATATTCCACTCTACACATACTCTATTTTTAAAATCATAACACCAACATTTTACATATACACACATTAGTTTGGTTGGAGAAGATACCCATTTTAAAGAACCACTTGTAGCTATCAAATGTAACGGCCATCGCCCTACAAATTCACAAACGTACACGTGACACATACAGTTTCTTCATGTTGGAAAAATGGGTGAAATGAGTCTTGCACCAAATGTAAAAAAATTATTTTCATAAACCTTATACGAAAATAAATATACTTACACTACAACAAAAGGAGGCTAACGCAACCCCAATAAAATGTTACATTAGGTTCTGAAAAGGCAGCATTACACCTAAAGCAACCTTTTACCTATGGCCGTATCAGGTGCATTTGCATTATACCCTAAAGCAACTCTTTTGTTAGATAATGTAACATTTCTAAAAAAGTTGCTTGTATTATTCAATGCAGCCTTTTTATGATACAACCTTTGAACATTAAAATGCAACTTTTTTAACTTATAAAATGCGACTTTTTTAACATAAAATGCCACCTTTATTATAGTTTTATTTACAACAATGCAACCTTTTCTATACTCAAATGCACCATTATTGTATTTTTGCTATAAAAAATACAACGTTTTATAAGTAAATGCAACATTTTTTACAATTTCAGTTACAATAAATGCAACTTTGTTTACACTCAAATGCACCTTATAGAACCTTGTAAGCACTAGCGATTACTATTAATATGTTTTAATATATCAGTTATGCCATAACATAATAATATAGATATCATAGATGGTCATACGATGTACTTTAACATATATGCCAAACTTAAAATAATAGTAGTTAAAACAAAGTTGCAAATAACAATTAAAAAAAGTACTAGAACCTCCCCTCATGTTAAATACTCTCGAACTCCAAGAGGTTGTTGCTCCCTAAGCTTCCTCACCTAGCTTCAAAGTTTTCTCCGTGTTTGTCATATCTTTTCGTGTCAGCTTCTTACTTCTCCTTCAACTGTTTTCTTCAACTTCAACACTTGTTTTGAATGATCCATATGTCCCTCGGAATCATGTATGATGTATCACCGCCATTCACTTTTTTCAACAATTTATTGGTAACGCCTCTACCATATAATACGTATACAATATCCATCATGCACTTGTTCATCAAACCATATAAGGATCTACCGAAGCACTTTCATCTTCTAGGGGTTTATAGTTCTTCATTTGTTCCTATAATATATTAAAAAAACATATAATCAAAATAATTGAAACTTAATACATAAAAAACTAATATTTAATGTCTAAAAATCTGTTGTGAAAATAAACTACACTTTAATGTTGAAAAAACATCTATTTAATAGCTATGAAAAATTACAGGGAGACTTATAAAAAGGAATATGTAGATTACAAGGTAAGAAAAAGTGTCATATGAAGGCAAAACTAAGTCAAGATAAGAAAGTGTTAACTACTTTAACCCAACTTGTAAAAATTTTTCACCAAGAAGCAACACAAATGATTTCTTCCTAGAAGAAACAAAAACCATAAGGAGTATAATAAGTGGTACCACCTCTAAACCTTACATATACATAGTTTTTCACCTCCCATTCTTACCCATCTCAGTTTCAAGTAACTACTAATCTTGATATGTTCCTAATGTTCACTTGATTTAATTTAAGCAAGAATAAGCTAGTTTAGAATTTTTTGTAATAGCCCAGTAGGTGATTGTGAAGACCCAAAAAGACCCAAATAAGTTGTATGGGTTGGTTTTGCCGGGCAAGAAAGCAAAGATGTTAAAACTTATGTGCACTCCATATTATAATGACCATAAAAGCTTCCAAGAAATATACTCCTTTTCATTCAATCATTTAAAACCAAACTATATTATATATATATATATATATATATATATATATATATATATATAGTGTGGTGTGTGTGTGTGTGTGTGTGTGTATGTGTGTTAATTGTTCTTCGCAGTCACAAAAATTAGTCAAAGTCATAGAATTTCAAACTATTCAGCTTTATACAACCATCGTCTTTTCATCTAAAGAAAACTAGTTTAATTTTTCCTAAAGAAAACTAAATTGTAACAACTAAAAACTAACTTGATATAAAATATAAATGTATTGTGTCATTGAAATACGAACTTACAATTTTTCTTGCTGTGTCATCATATGTATCAACATATGAATGTCCTTCGGTTCTTTTACGTGGTATGTTCAAACAGTTAGGTTAAAGTAGGTAACTCTTTGTTTGGGTCCTCATTTTTCTGCATCATGATAACAAAAACATCAACAAAACATATATGACCATATAAATTATAAAAAAAAACACAAAGCACAAGCAAACAAAGACATATTACCATCTCATCACGAATCCTAGCAAAACTTTTTGGACCAGCCGTGTGTGCATATTTTTTTGGGACAAGCGTTTTCCTTGGCCGCAAACAACGTTTCTACATACATATTAATAAATACAACTTAGTTTAAATCCCAAGACCACAATAAATAAACTAATAGTAGTAATAGATAAGTCGTCTAGAAAATTACAGTCACATTTTTATCATTTCACATGCTCAACAATTGTAAAAAATCATATTGTGGAATGTTTTTAGGTCCGTTCTTCCATTTGTTTTGTTGTCCTTATATTGATAGAAGTGTTTTTTCTTAAACCTGCATTTGTATACCTTATAGGAATGTCCAATGGTCCTAAGAACCCAAGTTTAGCAGCATCGGGCACATCATATTTTTCTTAAAAATAGATTTTAGTAAATATTATAAAAATCATAACAAAAAAAAAAAAATAAAAACTATTGAAAACCTTACGAAAACATACTCCCACATCTTATCTTTATGGGGCACCTTACTCCATGAATTATGGATCAATGGTGCATAACTATGATTACGAGCTATTGTACTCAAAAATCGAGAGAATTGTCCTACTACGTCCTTCTCTATTGGTCCAACGGGTTGTCCAAATTCATTGCATATAATGACCTCACGTTCATTGACTTTTCGCGTGTGTACACCATGCATCATCGTTGGTCCCCTTTTCTTGAGTTTAGAAAATCCTGTTGATAATTATACATCAAAATTAGATAAGTAATCAATGACAAACCAAAACATAGTCAAATAGTTAAACTCAACCTATTGCGTTTTCTAGTTTGGGGCCTCCTAATTGTTCTTGAGCTAGTATATCATCCTCGTTTTCTAAATCATCATTGCTATCATCCGCTTGTATCTCATTTTCATTTTTTGCAATGGTTATTTTGTCCATGTCTTCATAGTCATCATCTTGTCATAGTAAATACATGCCATCAATAAATACCAATTATAAAAAATATAACGACGACAAACTATAAACTTGTTAAATAATTGAACATAAGTACCTTCAGATCTCATAATATCATCTTCATCTCATTGTCTTTTGAACCATCTAGTTCCTATCTACTCCATTAATATCTAAAAGCATGAAGAAAAAATTAATATAAAAAGGGAATTTTATGGATGACTTATTATTTCTCATTAACAGAAAAAACTTTAAAATCAAAAAATACCTTGAAATATCTCATGATCATCCTTATCATCCTCGTCCAAGAAGCATAATTGTCTCTTTGCTCCATGTGTAATACAATTAGGCTTTTCTATATTGGTTATATACCACACTTTGCCTTTGTGACCCTTTATTACTGAGATTAGTTCACCCATGGTAATTGTTGGTCTAAATTGATTATCTTTTGATGCATTTGAATCCATTGCAAAGTTATGGGAGACCTTTGGAGCAATAACTCGATGTTTTTTGCTATAACTAGCAAGTTATCATTGGACAGTGGTGTGTAATATATTGTGGACGATGTTGCTATAACAAATTTCATTTTATTATAATAAAGTCATAGTAGAGAAAAAAATACAAAAATTGATAATTGATTACCTTTGCAAATGCATCAACATTGTAGTAACTTCTTGATAATCTCCCTCACTATCATCACTCATATAGGAATATAGTTTGCATCTCTCGTATTGGTATGTAGTTTCACTCTATTTTTTTTTTTTTTTTTGACTTTCTATCAAACTTGTCAAAGACTTTGCAATGCTTTGACTCCCAAATGAGTAGTCTTTTTTTTTGTTTCTGAACCCTCGTCAGTCTAGTTTTCTCATAATTTGTGTCTTTGTACACTTTGATCTTGTTGGCTTTGTTTCCCATTAGAGAGTTGCTCAACTCAAAGTAGCAACAACTTATTTATAAGAAATACTAACAAACAATTCAAAAGTACATATAACATCATGATGACCTGTTTAACATGTTTCTATTTTTTATCATATTTTATATTTTGAGATATATAAGAAACATAACACATATTTATGTACCAATCTGATTTTAAAACTGATCAAAAGAGTTAATGACTCGGAAATTTCTTTGAGATAAATCTATATAGCTTTTATGCCTAAGATCAATAAACAGAAACAAGATAACAAAAAGAACAATATTTTGAATCGAAATTTGAGTACGTTATCTTCATCATAAATTAGGTTTCAATTGAATAGAAATTACTGAGTATGTTATCTTCATTATAAATCAGGTTCCAATTTTGTTAAGATTTTAGTAGCCAGAATAAAAATCCTAATCATAATAGATAGATCACAATCGGACTAAGAATTTCGTATCCTTGTATGTTGTTCATATTGTTCTTAGAATCAAATAAGGAGTTTGAGTGTACCTGGTTACATGAATCAAATCGAACGAAGATCAGGCAATCCGTAGAGATATTGGTCGCGGTGATGTCTTGCACCTGCTATGCAAGCGATGAAAACAGAGCAGAGAGTCTGATCGATATGCAAGCAAGAGAGAGGTTTCATGGGCACGGTTGATGGTTGAAGGATGTCTCCGATTTAGTCGGCACATGATATATACGGTAGTTTTAGAAAAAGAATGGGTAAAAGAAGAATCTAGGAAGAAGAATTAAGGTCGATGGTTGAACTTTCAACAAGCACTTCCATTTTTTATCTTATTTATTACTTATCTACTCCTTATATCTCTTTTATTATTTAAAAAATTCAATAAGCATTTGTAAAGTTTTTTGAAGTATGATATATTAAATATCTAGATTATTTTTCTTTCATTTTGATTTTAGTTCCAAGTATTACAATAGTATTTTAGAAAATAACTCAAGAAATCAGATTTTACTGAAAGTTAAAGTTTAATTCATAAAAATAATATGTTTTCATATTATGCTTCAGTATAATACTTTAATGATTCATAAAACTTTTAATATAAATAAATCAATTTGTTACTTCGTAACTCTGCTTCATTAAAAAAGTTAGAAAGTAATTATATGTATTAGTGTCAATATAATGATAATAATTAACTAACTAAAAGGTTATAATGTACAATAGCGGCGTATTGATATTTTTTGTCAATTACGCATGATGTTGGTCAACCATAACTATTCATAAACGTAGTACTTTATAGCCAATCATGGTCAAATGGTAATTAATTATAGACATTGATGGTCATTTTAGGTAAATAACATAGGATTTTATATGGTCTAATAGATTTAGTCCTATATGGTTAGTAATTAACGATCAAGTAGGGTCATTGATGGCTGATTATGGTTGTTGATGGTAAAATGAGGTTAATAATTGTTCTTTATGGTTAATGATAGTTAACTATGATAATTGATGACTATTGAGTTTAGAGTTTAAGGTCATCGATTAAGGTAATCAAGGTCATTGATGGTTATTTTGTGGCATGTTGCAGGATCAGTTTTGACATTATCATAGTTTTCTCTCACGAACTCACAGAATATCACTCAAGTGATAAAGCAGAATCTCTAACTAAGTTGATGATAATATAATAAGTTGATGAACACAAGAATGGTTTTCAAGATACTTATATATATTACTTTCTCAACTCAGGTTACAAGACTCTTACAAAGCATGGTATTTGAGTTACAATGAGAAACTATATTACACTATCTACAGCCGGTTATACTTGGAAAACAGCTGGAATCTACAACTACAAAAATACTACATTGCTAGAAGTAAAGTATCTAAGATAAAATAATGTAGGAACCTCTGAGGTATGAGGCTGGTGCAACCAAAGGATACCAAAACAACCGAGTCTTTCAACATGCACTAAGGAACAAAGAAGAACTAGCTTCGAAAGTTTTACACATCAAGTAAAATGCTAAGTGTAAAATCTTCCGAAGCCAATGTTCAGAAGAAACTACTGAGGAACTTACACTAGGATCAAGTCTTCCGAAGCCAAAGACTCAACTCTTCCGAAGGTTAAAGATGAAGTCTTCCGAAGCTCTCAAGACAAAGTCTTCCGAAGCTGAATAAAGACAAGACTGATTACTTTAGAAGAGAGAGAAAAGACACCTTTCTGTCAACTTTATCATAAAGCAACCCCCTGTCGCTGCATGCTCTGGTGGTTCACCAACTATCATAAGTTGGTGAAACTTTCATGCTTTATGATAAAGTAGATAAGGTCTTTGTCTGCAAGTTTCTGTATTTGTTTTTTTTGGCTTTTTGTAATAGGAAAGTCAGTAAGCTATGGCCTGTCATAGTCACTAGTCAAAAGGCAATCTGCCTTTTGACTTTAGGCTGATCTTGTTGTCTAGATAGTCACATCCAACTGTCTTTTTGCATATTGACGGTTGTAGGTTTAGTATAAAGAGTCAAAGGTTCTTGTATTTCATATATCAGTGCAAACACTTGTAATAGAACCTAAGAAGCAATATACTACTTCCTTGAAAATTATTTATTGTGTTATTGCTCTTACTTTACTTGTGTTGTGCATTGTATCATCAGTTTAAGTTCTAAGTTCCCCCTCTGAATTGTTAAGTGATCCCAAAGATCCTCCTAAGTGTGTTAACTAAGTGCAAAGTCCCTTTTAACGGTCCTGCATTTGGTATCAGAGCATTCCAGGCTCTTGTTTGCAAGATCTCACCATCTTCAAAACCTCTTAGTAACACACATCACTTAACTCTTCAAATGGCAGCTATCTCCAAAGCTGATATGGAAACTGGAACAATGACAAAGTCCCCACTGATCACTCCTGAGGATTTTGACACTTGGTGTAAAAGAATAAAAGGCTTTATCAAGTCTCAAGATTCCAGGATGTGGGAGTCTGTTGTCCATGGACCTCATGTACCATGCACCACTTCAGCTGCTGCTGGTGGTGGCATGATACCAAAGGAGAGGGATGACTTTTCTGATGAAGATTGGAAAAGAATTGATATTGATCAGAAAGCCATGACAACCCTCCAAACTGCTCTTCCAAACTCCATCTACAGAGGTTTCAAGAAGTGCAAGACCACCAAACAGCTATGGGATGCACTGAAACTTATGTATGAGGGTTCAAATGAAGCCAAGGAGAACAAGAAAGATCTCCTGAAGCAGCAGTTTGAAAATTTCACCTTCAAAACAGGTGAAACCATGACTCAACAATACTTCAGGTATGTTGAGATTGTGGATACTCTGGCTGATGTTAGGGTGACCATTGAGAACAGGGATATTGTAAGGAAGTTCATGTCCTCTCTTCCAAGACAATGGACACACTATTGTGGTCATTAAGAGGACTGAAAACCTCAAGACCCTCACTCTCACTGAGCTGTATGGGATACTCAGTGGATACCAGATGGAGATGAACATGCAAAATTCATCTGGTAACTCCAACACTCACCAGAGTTCAGCCCTTCATGTGGTTGAAAGGGATAGCAGAGAACCACAGCATCATCTCATCTGCTACCCTGAGACTTCACAAAAGGGTCCTTTCATCACCTTCCCGGAGACACCCAGAGAGAGCTACATCCAAGGAAGTCCCTTCCAAGAGACAAGCTCCTCTCAAGCTTTTGTTTCCACTGATGAAAGTTCAGGAACTTTCTCTTTACTCTTGAAGACCTGGACTGTATCCATCCAGATGATCTGGAATATATGGAGATAGTCCAGCAGATGGCTCTTCTCACTCACAGAGCCCAAAATTCTACAAGAGGACTGGGAGAAGGTTTCCTAGCAATGCTGCCAGTGGCAAGTTTGGGCTGGACAAGAGCAAAGTCAAGTGTTACAACTGTAACCAGATGGGACACTTTGCTAGAGAATGCAAGGCACCCAAATCAAATGGTGGCCAAGCCTCATCCAGCAAACTACACTGAAGGAGGGCACCAGAATGAGAAGCCAAGACAGCAAGCTGCAGTTGCTGTTGAAGAAGGAGGCTTTGACTGGAGCTTTCAAGCTGAAGATGCATCTCCAAACCAAGCACTCATGGCTGACCATGATGAAGCCAAGGTACTTGAACATCTTTGCTCTCCTGATTGTATTGCTAAAGTAAACAGATACAGGTCCTACAACTTGGAAATGAGATCTGACATTGAGTCCTTGAATATTTTAAAAGCTGATTTTAAAAGAGCTGAAAATGACTATAAACTTAAGATAGAAGATCTAGAGAAAACAGTTTCAACTCTTAAACATGAGCAAACAAATTACAGGACTCAAATTAAGGATCTCATTACCAAGTTGACTGAATGCCAGGCTGAGCTTGTGATCAGCAAAGCCAGGGCAGAAAAATGTGTTCTTGAAGAGGAAACCTTCAAGAACATGATATCCTCATCTCTGCATGCAAAAGTGTGTTATCAGAACAAGCAGGGACTGGGATCTAGTGAGATAGCTCCTCCACACTCTCTACTATCAGTTAGATCTCCAAGGTGTGGAACTGTCAAGATGAGCTTCCATCCATAGACCCCAGTGATGAAGAGGATGAAGAGGAGAAGGTGAGGGATGACTCTGAGGTGAGTGAAGAGAGTCAATCCAAAAAGGGTCACCATGCTCCTAAGGAGGAAAAAGAAGCTGGTTTGAGCAAAACCAAAAGGAAGAACTTGATCAGAAGAGCAAAGAGAAGATCAAGAAAAGCTCAAGAGGTCAAGACCACCTTGATCCTAAACAGAAACAAGTATTTGTCTCTGCAGGGTTCAAGGTGATAAAAGCTGAAGATCCTGCCAAGAATTCTAGTACCAAGAGTTCTACTTCAGCTTCAACTCACTCCAGCAAACAACAAGAAGATTGATCAGCTGTGTGTCACTGCTACACAGCCTGAACCATCCATTTCTAAAAGCAAGCTTCACCCTAAGAAGCCTGCTGCATCATCTGAAAAGGTGAAAAGAGGAAAAAGAAAGTGTTCAAGCTCAGTCTTTTTGAAAAGAAGGCTCTCAGAAGAAAAGATTTAGATTGTGTTATGTGTGGTAGTACCTCACATCTGGCTAAGGATTGTCAATACAATCCAAAGGGTACTATCCACATGATCAAGAAGAAAACTTCTGAGAGGAAGAAAAAACAAACAGCTTTGGAAGGAAAATCTGTTTCCTTCGGAAGCTCCAAAATGAAGAAAAGGCAAATGAACCATTGTCTTCAGAAGGAAACTTGGTCTCGGAAGAAATGAATGCTTCCGAAGTACTGAGGCCTGCTACAGTGAAAGCAAGATCTTCTGAAGGATCAGTCTCCAAAGCTTCCGAAGCCATAAAAGCTTCTGAAGCATTAAAGGTCAAGCCCAATCTTTCAAAGGTGGTGTGGAAGATGAAGGAAGACCATATGGCTAAAGTTCATCATCAGAAACAGCAAATGATCCCCAAAGCCTGAGCATAGGATCTATTAATGTTTCATTGCCTTTAACTCATTCTAATAAGCCCAAGACCAATAAGGCTTGGGTTTCCAAATGTAACTAAATTATCTCTTTTTGTGCAGGGACAGCTAAAGACCAACAAAAATATCTGGATTGTTGATAGTGGCTGCTCCAGGCACATGACTGGCAATGAGTCCTTGCTTCAAAACTTTGAAAGGATTGATGGAGGACCAGTTGCTTTTGGGGAGATGCAGGAGGTTACATTACTGGCAGGGGCAAGGTTACAATGGTAAGCTCAGCATTGAGAAGGTAAACTTTGTCAAAGAGCTTGGATACAATCTTCTGAGTGTGTCCCAATTTTGTGACCAAAAACATCACATGCTCTTTACTGAGCATGAGTGCATTGTTCTCAAGCCCGGGTTGACATTCCTCCTGAGCATATTTTGCTTAGAGCCCCCAGGAGAGGGAACATGTACAAGATGGACTTGCAGGAAGCATCTCCATCTGGAGAGGTTTCTTGCTTTCTATCTAAAGCAAATAGTGATGAGTCTTTCCTTTGGCATAAGAGAATGTGCCATGTAAACTTTAAAAACATGAATAAACTGATTAAGAATGATTTGGTAACTGGAATGCCAAAGAAAGAGTTTACAAGTGATGACCACTGTGTTGCATGCCTGAAAGGGAAGCAACACAAAGTGTCTCACAAGCCAAAGGAAATGAACTCTATCACTACTCCCCTACACTTGTTACATATGGATCTGTTTGGCCCCACCAGTGTAATGAGTCTAGGAAGGACCTCATACTGTTTAGTGATCACAGATGATTTCACAAGATTCACTTGGGTGTTTTTCCTTAGAACTACCTGAAATCTTGAAGAATTTCATTCTAAAAATTAAGAATCAATCTGATCACAAGGTCAAAATCATAAGATGTGATCAAGGAACCAAATTTAAAAACCAAACCCTTGATACATTTTGTGATGAAAAGTGTATTTCAAGACAATATAGTGCTCCCAGGACTCCTCAGCAAAATGGTGTTGCTGAGAGGAGAAACAGGACACTTATTGAAGCTGCAAGAACTATGTTGTCTGACTCTAAGCTGCCCATCACCTTCTGGGCAGAGGCTGTCAACACAGCCTGCTATGTGCAGAACAGAGTTTTAGTAGTTAAGACACATGGTAAGACTCCTTATGAACTGTGGCACAAAAGGAGACCATTTATTGGTTTTCTCAGAACATTTGGATGTCCTTGCACCATCTTGAATACCAAAGATCTGAGAAATCAGATGATGGACATTTTGTTGGATACTCTTCTCAAGCCAAGGCTTATAGAGTATACAATCTCAAAACTAGAATCATTGAGAAGTCAGCCAATGTGACTTTCAATGAACACACACCCTGTGTGAAAGGTTCTGGTCCGGATTGGCTATTTGATCTTGATTTAGTTACCAACTGTTTTAACAAATCTTGTGAGAATGTTTCAGGATCTATGGATAACAGGTCAACAGAGGATCCTGACCCAAGATTTGAGCTGAGAAGACCAAACAAGAAGACTACTTCAGCTCCAATGGTGACTAACCTTGTCATTAAGGCTCCAATCAGCACAAGTATGACAAATACTGCTGATTCAACTGAATTACCCTCAAATTCCAGTTCAGAGGCTCAGAATTCAGGTGAAGGAACCTCCAATGCAGGAGGAACGGGTGGTGGTGACAGTGATCAAGAATTTCTTGATGCTGATAACCACTCCATTGAAGACAACATCAATGATGTCACACACTCATTGGATCAAGTTTCTCTTGATAAGTGTGCTGATATGGTGGGGGACTCTTCTTTGCCAGATCAAAATTTCTCTAATCTTGATCTGTCCAACCAACTTGCTGTGATTCCTCAACTCAGGATCCACAAGTCACATCCCACCACAAACATCATTGGAAATGTTGACTCAGGGGTGAGAACAAGAGGACAAACTCATGACAGCCATGTTTGTCTACATTCTTGTTTCTTATCCCAAATTGAGCCCAAGAAAGTTGATGAGGCTCTAAAGGATGGAAGCTGGATTGAAGCAATGCAAGAAGAGTTGCTTCAAATCAAAAGACAGAAGGTGTGGAACTTGTGCCCTCTTCCTCAAGGGAAGACTGTCATAGGTACCAAGTGGGTATTTAGGAACAAGAAGGATGATAGAGGGATCATCATAAAAAACAAGGCTAGACTGGTTGTCCAAGGATACACACAAGAAGAAGGAATTGATTATACTGATGTCTTTGCTCCTGTAGCAAGACTTGAATCTGTAAGGATATTCCTGGCTTATGCTGCATCCAAGGATTTCAAGGTCTACCAGCTCGATGTGAATTGTGCCTTTCTTTATGGGGTGATTGATGAAGAAGTTTATATTAAACAACCACCTGGCTTTCCAGACCCAGATCATCCTGATTATGTCTGCAAGCTTGATAAATCCCTTTATGGACTGCATCAAGCTCCAAGAAAGTGGTACGAGACACTATCAACATACCTTTGCAGTCATGGATACAAAAGAGGTACTATTGATGGGACTCTCTTCATCAAAGATACATGAAATGACATATTGCTAGTTCAGATATATGTAGATGACATCATCTTTGGTTCAACTAATCCAAAGCTCTATAAAGACTTTGAGATGCTAATGAAGAATAGATTTAAAATGAGTGCCATGGGGGAACTCAATTTCTTTCTAGGAATTCAAGTGAAGCAGGTTGAAGATGGCATCTTCATCAGTCAGTCAAAGGATGTACAGGACATACTTACAAGGTTCAAGATGACTGATTGTAAGGTTGCTAAGACACCTATAGCCAGAAACCATTCCCTTGGTCCTGACCTTGAGGGGGAGTGTGTTGATGAACATCTCTACAGGGCTATGATTGGGTCACTTATGTATCTTACTGCTAGCAGGCCTGATATCATGTTTGCCACATGCATATGTGCAAGATATCAAGCCAACCCCAAGATGTCACACCTAATCACTATCAAAAGGATTCTTAGATATCTCAAAGGTGCTCCAAATCTAGGCCTTTGGTATCCAAAGAATTCAGACTTTAATCTGTATGCTTATACAGATAGTGACTATGGTGGCTGCAACATGACTGCAAAGTCCACATCTGGGGGGTGTCAGTTCCTTGGTGAAAGGATAGTCTCTTGGCAATGCAAGAAGCAATCCTGTGTGTCTGCATCAACTGCTGAAGTTGAATATATTGCTGCTGCCAGCTGCTGTGCTCAAGTGCTTTGGATTCAAAATCAGATGTAGACTATGGATTCAATTTCAAAGAGACTCCCATCCACATAGACAACAACAGTGCCATCTCTATTACAAAGAATCCTATGCAGCACTTAAGGACCAAACACATCAACATCAGGTATCATCTGATTAGGGATAATTTTGAAAAGGGTTTGATAAAACTAATCAAGGTTAACACAAATGAACAATATGCTGATCTGTTCACAAAAGCTTTTGATGAGCAGAGATTTAAGTATCTTGTATCAGCCATTGGGATGATTAACCTTGAATAGGTTTTTCTAAATAACTTAATCAATCTTACTTCCTAAAATTATGTGTCCTAGGTTGTTTATTAGATCACTTCATAAGCCCAGTTCTCTTTGGAGGAAAACAAATTTTCAAAATGATATTTTTTAGAGTTATGAAAATTTACCTTCGGAAGAAATTTACAGCTTATCTGACAATTATCTTCGGAAGAAATTCATGAAGTATCTTCCGAAGCTTAAGTTGAATATAAGCTCCTAAATGCATTTTAGAATAAATTTCTTCCGAAAGCAATTAAGTCTCGGAAGACTTCTTTATTTCTTCCGAAGCCAAAACTTTCAAAACTCTTTGAAATATCTTCCGAAGCAAAATTGCCTTCAGAAGCTTTTTCTGAAAAGCTTCCGAAGCTAAAATAACCTTCGGAAGTTTTGCAACTTCCAAGAAAACTACCTTTTTGGGCGCCTTTTTCTGAAGTAGGACCCACTTGCGGATTTCAAAGTTTATCTTTTGCTTTAACTTTGTTTCAACTCCAGAGTATATCTCTCCAAACGGTCCTATCTTCATCTCTCTACTCTCATTGTTTCTTAACCTAAAATTACCCCCAAATTCATCTTCTTCTACCTTCCTTCACTGCAAAGCTTCTGCAAATGGCAAATTTTAATCGCCGAAACGACCCAGATTTCACCATGCATCTACACAGGCAACACAACCAGGTTGCTCTGTTAAACTCTGAGAAGGATCCAAGCTTATCAGATGTTTGTAGGTATC
The DNA here is from genome assembly GCA_025506505.1 of Flaveria sonorensis. Classification (NCBI taxonomy): domain Eukaryota; kingdom Viridiplantae; phylum Streptophyta; class Magnoliopsida; order Asterales; family Asteraceae; genus Flaveria; species Flaveria sonorensis. The sequence goes on from JACCIY010000678.1 coordinate 51,838, forward strand.
TTTCTTCGTCTTATTATCTGACCTCCCTTACAATTGATCCTCCCCTCTATGAGGATCAATTGCTTGAGTTCTGGCAGACCTGTCAAGAGGTCACCTTGGACGGGGAGAAGGCATTGTCTACCACAGTGCAGGGGAGGACACTGTTCATCACTCCAGCCTCATCAACACCCATCTTCAGCTGGATGATGAAGAAGGTGAAATGTCCTTCCCAAAAGCTGCTGTCAACCATTCCTTTGAGCAGATGGGATATGAAGGTGACTTCACAGTCAAGACCTTCAGGAAGGGGAAGGTCTCATACCAGTGGAAGTACCTCCTCCATGTTGTCATCCACTCTAACAAACATGGAGGATGGGACCAGATTCCAAAAGACCTCTCCTTCATTGTCCATGGGATGGTTCAAGGGGTTAAATTCAGGTATTCTCAGTTTGTTTTTACAAATTTACTTGTGAATTTGGAGTCCCTAGAATATTACATGTTCCCCTGGTATGTTCAACACATTCTCAACTGTGAAATGGGACCACAGTTGAGGGGAACAGGTAATGTTCTTAAACTTGCACATATGAGGCCCGACATTCAAAATATTGAAAAAGCCAACTGTTGGGTTCTCAGGGGTAGAAACAACCCTTGTCCCAAAAATGTTTGAGCTCATTGCTCAGGGTGACATCCTAGCAGCACCAGCTAGTGATGAACCAACACCCTCTACATCTCAACCTCCATCAAGGCCAACCATTACTTTCACTTACAAAAGAAAATCCAAACGAACCCCTGCACCTGCTATTGAGCATATGCAGGCCCCCATATCACAACTCACACAGGAGGAAGTGGACACTAGAGCTCCCATTTCCCCTGAGGAGCAAACCACTCCCATCCTTGACACAATCAGTGCTGAGGTTCCTCATGCTCAGCCTGATGAGGTCACACCTCCTCAAATAGCCTTAAGCCATCACTCTGAGTCTCAACACTCTGGTGATCAACCTTCAGGGGAAAGCTACCATCTCCAGCCTCTTGATCTTAATCAACCCATGCCCAGCCTTGACTTCTACTCTGATAAAGATTTGGGTTTCAGTGAGTACCATGAGTCTCTCCTCTCCACCCACACTCAAGGTGAGATGAGTACTCCTGCCTCACCCACTTCTAGCCCACATCAGACACCACAAACTGAGGTGGATCTCCTTCAGATTGTCCAAGAGATCCATGTGGTAGAGGATTTCACTATTGGCAGTGATTACATCTCTAAGACCTCAACCACGACAACCCAGCCTCTTGAAATTGTCATAGAGCAGGGGAAATCCAGCAGCTAAGAAACCTATGTTGGTGATGAGGGAGAAGACTCAGGTCCAATCCTCTCATCCCCCTATGATTCTTCATCTGAAGATGAGTGGAGTCTGCAACAAAAGGTGCATAAACTTTCAAACATGTGCACCTACTTTGTGTCCAAGATAGCTCACCTGGAATCTCAGGTGACTATCTTGCAGAAAAGGGTCAATGACCAGCAACTTGAGATCACCGATCTCAAGGGTAAGCTAGCTAAGAGACCAATGAGATTAACTCATCCAGGTCCACAAGAACCTGTGGATGTCATGGATCAATCTCCCAGCTCACCTATGTAAGAGGGTGATGCTACCAAAAAGGGGGAGAAAATCCTAACAATCATAAAACCTGGAAGTTCCTCTCAGAGTATGGACATAGAGGACTCACCATCCTCTCTTGCAGTTGTCCAAACTCAGCAACCTCCTCTAAACAGTGATCTACATTTGTTAATACAATAACTGTTTGAGGAGGGAGTACCAAGAGCAATGTTTACCCCTTTTGAGAACCCAATCTGGGGTTGGGGGTATGACAGTGAAAGGAAAGCTCTTGTACTCTCTAGAGCTCAGGGTCAACTAGAAATCTTAAACATTTCAAACCTGAGTTTCTGTGAGGGTATAAATCTGGTAGATCTGGCACTGTCAACCCAAGCAACAACAGACAAGCTGCCAGACTAGTCAGTAGAATTCAAGATTGGGTGCTAGAAGAATTCAAAAGGAGATCAACACTATATAGACAGAGGCTAGCAGTTGAAGCCTTTGGTCAACTAGATGTTGAGGTGGACCCTAAGATTAGCTTCAAAGGGAAAGCCTCGACTGAAGGCCCAGAGGCTGAGACTGTGAACCTTGAGACAACATCTCCTACAGCACCCCATACCCTCAGTGAGGCACCAGCTGGTGATGGTGCATCACAACCTCTCTCTGGCCAGAGCTTGACTGCTGAATCCAGCAATGAAGGCCAAAGCTCTCCTCAGTCTGAGTCATCAAGATCAGTACTTGACAAAGGCAAAAGAAAACTAACTGCTGAGGAGATTGAAAAGAGAAAAGAGAGAGGAAGATGAAGCTGAGGGGAGAGAGTTCAAGTGGTTCCCCAGGATTCATGCAAGCTGCAATTCTGACTGCCCATGTTCCAAACACTCAAGAATGTGAGTTAAGGGCAGCCAGACTTAATTATCTGGGGACCAGAAACTACAACATAGATGAACTCATCTCTCTCCCCTTAGAGGAATTAAATGAACTGGCTGACACTGAGTTGTCAAAGGAGAGGAAGGAAGCTAAGGATGCAGCCTTGACCCTCAAGCATAAAGAGGAAATGAGAAGAAAAAGAATATACAAGAATATTCATGTCCTCTCCCTAGTTAAAAAAAGCCCTGAGTCAGAGGCTGTGGCTGCTGATCAACCTCAGGTAGTTAATAAAGAAGAAAAGACAAAGATGATCAACTACCTGAGTGCCACAGGCCTCTACCAGGCACATGCACTTCTTCCCTTGCCATATGATTACATACTGTTTGAATACAACAAGCAGTTGGAAGAGCAAGCCAAAAGAGATAGGCAAGCTGCTAGGAAAAAGGAAAGGGAAGAAGCTGCCAAGTCAAGAGCCATCATCAAGAAAAGTCAGAAAAAGTTCACAGATAGGCAGAAGATGATGAGCTTCTTGAAGCTGTATGGGTTCTCCGGAAGGAGGCTTGGTCCCATGTCTCTGTCCACAATGGATGAGCACATAAGGGTGATCAAGCAGAAGATTAAAAGGGGAGAGCTTGTGGATCTCCACTCACCATCAGAACAAGCTCAACCTGAAGTTGAGGTAAAGGTTGAACCTACAGAGACAACACAACCTGCACCTGAAGCTACACAACAGCCAACTTTATCTTCTGATCCACAGCAGGGTTCTCCTCCCTCTCCTTCTGAACCTGGGAGAGAGGAGATCCCAACTGAGAGGGAATCCACTGAAGAACCTGGTACTGAAGACCAACCCTCTCAGTTAAAATCATCTGGGAGGAAAAAGAGGATGGCCAGAAGAAGATCCTCTAAGAAGAAGAAAAGAAGAAAGGCATCCACCTCCCAAACTCAGGATGAGTCAGAACATCCTGAGGAAGTGCATGAAGAGGGCTCTCAACCAACTCCTATCATAGTAGAGCCTCTCTCTGTTAGAAGACCAATTCTATCATGGACATTTGCTGAAGATCCTGATAGATGGTATGTCACTAGAGATCATGGAGAACAACATGTCTACTTCACTAGTGACATGCTTGAACTCCCTCTGCATGATCTCTATGACATAAGAAGGTACTTCATGGGTCTGAAGAATCCTGATCTGCTGATGAAGAAAGGAATTCTGAAGATCCTCATGTGGACTATCCCAGTCTGAAGACCTCTTTGTTTTGGTAGCATCAGCCTAGGGGGAGTTTGTAGGAACCTCTGAGGTTATGAGGCTGATGCAACCAAAGGATACCAAAACAACCAAGTCTTCCAACATGCACTAAGGAACAAAGAAGAACTAGCTTCAAAAGTTTTACACACTCAAGTAAAATGCTAAGTGTAAAATCTTCATAAGCCAATGTTCAGAAGAAACTACTGAGGAAACTTTACACTAAGTGTCAAGTCTTCCGAAGCCAAAGACTCAACTCTTCCGAAGGTTAAAGATGAAGTCTTCCGAAGCTCTCAGGACAAAGTCTTCCAAAGCTGAATAAAGACAAGACTGATTACTTTAGAAGAGAGAGAAAAGACACCTTTTCTGTCAACTTTATCATAAAGCAACCCCCTGTCCGCTGCATGCTCTGGTGGTTCACCAACTATCATAAGTTGGTGAAACTTCCATGCTTTATGATAAAGTAGATATGGTCTTTGTCTGCAAGTTTCTGTATTTGTTTCTTTTTGGCTTTTTGTAATAGGAAAGTCAGTGAGCTATGGCCTGTCATAGTCACTAGTCAAAAGGCAATCTGCCTTTTGACTTTAGGCTGATCTTGCTGTCTAGATTAGTCACATCCAACTGTCTTTTTGCATATTGATGGTTGTAGGTTTAGTATAAAGAGTCAAAGGTTCTTTTATTTCATATATCAGTGCAAACACTTGTAATAGAACCTAAGAAGTAATATACTACTTCCTTGAAAATTATTTATTGTGTTCTTTCTCTTACTTTACTTGTGTTGTGCATTGTATCATCAGTTTAAGTTTTAAGTTTCCTATTTGAATTGTTAAGTGATTCTAAAGATCCTCCTAAGTGTGTTAACTAAGTGCAAAGTCCCTTTTAACGGTCCTGCATTACTTCTCAAGAATGGTTTTCAAGATACTTGTATATAATATAGTCTCTAACTAAGTTGATGATAATATAATAAGTTGATGAACACAAGAATGGTTTTCAAGATACTTGTATATATTACTTCTCAACTCAGTGTTACAAGACTCTTACAAGCATGGTATTTTGAGTTACAATGAGAAACTATATATACTACTATCTACAGCCGGTTATACTTGGAAAACCAGCTGGAATCTACAACTAAACAAATACTACATTGCTAGAAGTAAAGTATCTAAGATAAAATAATATCCTAGATAATATAGTCATGACAGGTCCATGACTTACCTTTTGTCACCAACTAAGAATGGTATCTGTATTAAGTTGAAAAGGTGAACAGTTGATTAAAGTATGGTCAACTACATGGCCATGGGAAAATGCCATGTAGTGTTTCAGGGTCTGTCAGATAGACCATACTTATGTCCACTGGTTCATAGTTGAATCTTCCGAAGCTAAATGGATTCAGAAGAATAAGTTATTCCGAGGCCATTTATACTTCGGAAGAAACAACTTCTTTCGAGTCTTTTATAGGTCTTGATGACTTTATTCTTCGGAAAACTTTGTCTTGAATCTTCTAAGTGTGAATGCTTCGAAAGGAGAACTGCTTGGTCTCAAAAGACTTTGTTCTATCCTTCGGAAGATCTTCATATACTTCGGAAGGAAAACTACCTAGTCTCGGAAGACTTTGTTTTCCTCTGGAAGCTCTATAGACAATGCTTCGAACGATCTTTGACATAGCTGCGGAAGAGTAGTTTTGACTTCGGAAGACTTCTTCAACTTGTACATAAAATTGTTCTAAGTGTTTTTTTGGTTGCACCAGCGTCATATGATCCAACAAACTCCCCCTAGGCTGATGCTACCAAAACTTCACTTCCTTATGCTCCTTAAGGTCTTCAACACCAGAGAAAGTAGATATTTATCTGTTTCTTTGTTTTTCTCTGATGTGGTAGTGAGGAGCTTGTACAGGTCATTTGGGGATAATAAATCCAGTCTGTTGCTCTGAATGACGTGTACTCTTTGCTGCATCCCTCTGAAGAGAGTTAGTTGATGGGATTGAGAGTCATGTTCCCATCTAACTATAGGATTTGAAGTGGAGCCTTCAACCATCTATAGAAAGGTCTTCCCTTTTATGGTTGTGCCTTCTTCTGCATCATGTGCTCTCTTTTTCAACTTTTCTTCAATCTTAGCCTTCTTTGTGAGCTCGGCTAGATGAAGGCTGCTTAAGTGGTTTCTGATGTGAGCAGCTATCTCAAAGTTGGAGGGATTTGAGAATGGCTTCTCTGCTAACTCAGCAAGATCAAATCTGCTAGAATGTAGCAGAGATGAAGTGTTAAACTTGTCAACTTCACAATTTTCCCTTTCTACAGCAAAGCTGTGGGAATCTTCATCAAACCTCTAATGGACAATTTGTTTCCTAGGATTGAGGGGTTTTGTTGGCAGTTTATCCCCTTTCCTAGTGTCTAGTAGAGTCACCAGCATTCTTCTTAACTTCTTCTCGACTTTATTGAGAGTATCTGAATTTGTTGCAAGAAGTTGAAGAGCTTGGTCCAGTGTTCCTCTAGGAAGTTCAAGGAATGCATTTCTTGTGAGGGAACTGGAAGAGCCATCAATGAAAGTTTGCTGAATGGACTCTTCCTCACAAGAGATGTCGCTCAGTGTTGTGCAATTTATGAGCTTCTTCTTTATCTCCTTGAATTCTTCCAAGGTCAGGGGTTTTGATGGATCAGAGGATGGTTTGGTTTTTGAGTGGGTTCTTGGTTGTGTTTTGGGTTGTAGGATTGGTGGTGGTGGTGGTTAGTGAGAAGTAGTGGGTGCGGGTGTAGGTAAGATTGATGGTGAGGGTTCAGGTGTGAAAGGTTTTTTTTTGATGAGGAAGGGAGAAGGTGTAGGTTGTGTATTGGGTAGTGGTTTGGGTGCTAGTATGGGTGCCATCCTCTGAACACTAGGAGTTTGAGCAACCTCCTGCCTTCTTCCTAAGCGAATATCAGCCTTGATGTCACTGACATGTCGATGTAGGGTCTTGATTGACATGGGACCCACTTACATGTCGGAGAAGCCATGAGCTCGGAGATAGGATTTCATCCAATCTTTGTCTCCTTCCTTTTTGGCAGCTGCAAGTTCTTCCTCTACCTCTTTCTTCTTTTTCTCTTTAAGCTTTTTCCTAGCAGTCTTCTTCCTCTCCTTGTTGATTAAATCTTGCTCTTTGTGAAATAGAAACAAGATCATGTCAGCTTTATAAGGTACCAGCTCCTCTTGAGAATATCCTCTGGTGTAGAGAAAGGCTATTCTCTCCATCCTTTCTCTTTCTCTGTCCTTTTCCTTCTTCCTTCTTTCCTCTTCTTTGGCCAACCTTGCTGCTTCTTCCTTTTCTTTTTGTAGCAGGGTTGCCTTTTCAATTTTCACAAGTTCATCAGTTGGGAGTAGAGGAGTTTCTTCGTTGGGTACTCCCAGGCTGATGAGCCTGTCGATGATTTCCACCCTCCTTTGATTGTTGAGACTTTCTTGGGCGGTTGCTGCTGCTTTGCTACTTGCAGCCAACAACTTTCCAGTATCAAGTCTGCCTTTCTTCTTTAGCTTCTCCAATATTTCCTCCTCTAATACTTTCTCAGCAGTGAGCTTTCTCTTCCCCTTAGGATCAGAACAAGATTCAGCCTTTGGAGGTTCATGTTCAAAAGATTCAGTTTGGAGTAAGGGTGTTTGTGGTAGTGGTTCTTGTAAGAGAGGGGTTGTAAGGAAGTCCTCACTGTTAATCTCAGATGCTAGTTCAAGAATTGCCTCTGAGATGAACAGATCACTGGACAATGAAGACAGTCCAATTATTCCTTCGGCAGCTTGGATTTCTGCCTCGGAAGTAACTGGGTCTGCATCACCTGTCCCATCTAAATCAGTTGCTAGGCAATCAGTCTGTACATTCCCTTCGAAGTTAATATTAGGTTCAGTAGAGATCTTAGGTTGACCAACTTTCTTTTTAGAGGTAGGTGGTGCATTCAGCCTTTGAAGCTCTTCAGCTCCAAAGTAGGCGACAGCTAGATTAAGGGAGGGTTGTTCAATGGAGGAGCTCATCAGAAATGTGGTTAGAAACCTCTGAAGATCTATGAGCATCCTTTGGTCCATTTGAAAAGTAATGGGAGCTGGTTGAGGAAAAACTATTGTAGGATGATGCTGTTGGGGGTAAAAGATAGATAAGGCCTCAGGAGAAGTTGTTATTATGGTAAGACTGGGTTCCTCATGGTGTTGTTCCTGTATATTCTCCCTCTTTTTGGTAGCATCATCTTGAGAAGTAGATGAGCTGGAGGAAGAACTTAAAGAAACTTGAATAGGTACATGCCTAACAGACTTCTCAATCTATGTCTCAGCTAGTTTGGCCTTGAGATGTTCAATCTCGAGTTGCTGAGTGGCAGACCTGTCCTCTAAAGTCTTAACCTTTGATTCAAGGTTTGAGACTTTAAAAATTAGGTCTTTGATAGTGAGTTGCAAACTACCCTCATCTTCTTTTAAAGAATCATAGGGAGATGAGATAACATACTTGGTATGGTCATCATTACCACTAGTAATGGTTTCTTAGTGCCCTGGATACCCTTCCCTATTGATGTCCTTTTCAGAAACATCAATTGGCAAGATTGCCGTAGACTTAGTCTCACTGATGTCACCACTTTCCTGAGAGGTTAATGAAACACTTTCAGTAGTGGCGGCTGAGTCTACATGAGTCACCTCCACACCAGTTGGACTCACCTCAGTTTGGTTTAACTGATGTTGGGTAGATATTAGAGGTTCCACAGGGCTCAGTTGATCTTGAAAGTGGTGTGGTAGATCAACATCTTAGCCCGGATGAAACATAATATCTTCATCGAGTCTGGTTAATAGGTCAGTGAAGGATAGAGAGGTTAATTCTAATGACCCTGGACCTTGGTCAGCACCTAATGGTTCATCTGTAGTAGCAGTTAAACTAGTGATGTGGCTGTCTTTTTTGGTAGCTCAGAGGAGTGTTGGGACTCACCCTAAGGGCTAAAAGCTTGGGTTGTGGGCTCTTCAGGTTGAGACTGAGAAGGCTCAACACTGATATTGAGGTCAATGGTGGAGGATGGTTGGACCTCTGGCTGAGTGGGAGCCTAAAGTTCCACTCGAGCCTTTTTGGTTTGAAAAGGAGGAACCTGACCAATTAGAGTAGATTGATCAGGGGTTCGCTTGGAGCGTCTCGTGTATGTAATTTTTATTGGGTGGGAAGAAGTAGTTGGCATTTTAGTGGGGTGGTCTGGTGTGGGTTCATCACCTGCTGGGCTTGCAGGGATGTCACCAGGAGCTATTAAATCAAGCATATCTAGGAGAAGATCAGTGAATCTCCCTGTGAAATTTGTGGACACCTTCTTCAAGGTCTTGAAGATGGCCAGCCTCATGTGAGTGACCAATAGAATATCTGCTTGTTGTAGTTTGTCCTGGTCCAGCTCATAGTTTATGATATGCTGAATAAATCGGGGAAAAATAAAAAATGGATCCCGGGTAAGATTACCTCGCAGATTGTTCAGCACAAACCTTGAATAGTTGGAGCGGAGGCCTTTTACCATTCCATGGACTAGGCAGCCCAAGTCATATGGGATTTGATCCCAACCACCTGTTTTGTTGGATAGACAGTGTAGAACTATATGCAACAAGAATTTCTAGTTGTAAGAGAAGTTAAACTTGAAAACAGTGGACTTGTGCATATCACTGCCATATCCCATCTGAGTGTAGGTATCTTCCAACTCAGATTTGGGGAACTCAGTAGGGGCACCTTCATCGTGAAGCTCCAGATGCTCCCTGATGGTAGATTCAGCAATAATGATCTCTTGTCCACAGATTCTCGACCTGATTACCCTTTCATCATTTAGGGTTTCACTTTGAGCATTTGCCCAAAATTTGGCCATTTGGTTAGAATAGATGGTGGGGTTTACAGTGAGAGCAGTGAAGTATGTGGATTGTGTCAGAAATTCAACAATGGGGGCAAAGTCAGCATCCTTAGAAGAATCAAGGATTGTGACCTGATTGTGTTGGGGATTTAGGGCCATTGTTTGAAAAGTACTATTGGATTGAAGGAATTTGAGAGTGGGTGAAGAAGGTAGTGGAAATTTGGGGCTTCAGCGGTGGTAAAAAGGTAAAGAAAGAGAGTCAGAAATTTTAAATAGGGGAACAACGAGCCAAACCGATAAGGTGAAAAGACCTTATAGGTTTTGATTTGATAGGGGCGGTAAGGTAAAAACCCTTTAAAATATACCGACAATCATCACAAAATCTTACTTTTTATAGAGTGGGCCCCAAAGGTTTCCGTTACATAGTGAAAAAGTTTTTCTTCCGAAGATAAAGATTTCTTCCAAGTGAAAACACTTGTGTTTCCTAATATTGAATTCTGAAGTCATTTTTAATTCCAAAAGCAAACTATATCTTAATGACAAGTTTGCTTCCGATAGTACATTATTGCTCCGAGAACAAAGATAAGTAAGCTTCGGAAGTAGGTTTAATCTGTGATCAAATCTTCTTCCGAGGCTAAAAACTCTTCGGAAGATAATATTCAAGTAGAGGAATTTGCCTTCGGAAGTTGAATAAAGACTTCTTCCGAGGGTAAATTTCTCTTCGGAAGAATTTATACTTAGAATTTTGAAGAAAAACCTTTTTGTAACAGGGCTTAGATTGTATGTTGACAACATAGACAACATATTAAAAAGGTTTTCAGAAGAGAATAACTAGGTAATGTTAATCATCCCAATAACTGTGATTAAGTATCTAAATCTTTGTTCATCAAAGGCTTTTGTGAACAAATCAGCATATTACTCATTTGAATTAACTTTGACTAGTTTAATTAGATTTTTCTCATGAATATCTCTAATGAAATGATACCTGATGTCAATATGCTTTGTCTTGGAGTGCTTGATCGGATTTTCTGTGATAGAAATAGCACTATTGTTGTCTATATGGATGGGAATCTCCATGAAGTTGAAACCATAGTCTAACATCTGATTTTGAATCCATAGCAGTTGAGCACAGCAGCTCGCAGCAGCAATGTATTCAGCTTCAGCAGTTGATGTAGAGACGCATGATTGCTTCTTGCATTGCCAGGAGTTGATCCTTCCACCAAGAAATTGACATCCTCCAGATGTGGATTTCTTGTTGATGTTGCAGCCTCTATAATCACTATCAGTGTATCCATAAAGATTGAAATCCTTATTCTTAGGAGACCAGAGTCCCAGTTTGGGCGCTCCCTTGAGGTATCTAAGAATTCTCTTGACAGCAATTAGGTGGGACATCTTGGGAGCAGCTTGATATTTACATAGATGCAGGTAGTAAACATGATATCAGGTCTACCTGCAGTGAGATACATCAGAGATCCAATAATTGCCCTGTACTGATGCTGATCAGTAGTTCCTCGTCAGAATCAGGACAAAGATTGTGATTTCTGGGTATGGGTGTCTTGGCTGGCTTATAATCTTTTATATCAAATCTTTCTAAGATATCCTTGACATACTTAGATTGATTAATAAAGATCCCTTCTTCCATCTGCTTCACTTGAATTCCCAAAAAAAAGTCTATTTTTCCCATGGAACTCATCTTAAACTTCTTTCTCATGATGCTCTCAAAGTCTTTGCATATTTGGTCATTTGAGGAACCAAATATGATGTCGCCAACATAGACTTGAACAAGCAACATGTCTTTCCCAGACTTCTTGATAAATAATGTCTTGTCTATGGTACCTCTGGTGTAGCCATTCTTCAGAAAAAACTGAGACAAGGTCTCATACCACAGCCTTGGTGCTTGATGCAACCCATAAAGAGCTTTATCTAGTTTGCACACATAGTTGGGGTGTTGTGGGTCTTCAAATCCAGGTGGCTGACACACATAGACTCTTTATCAATATTCCCATACAAAAATGCACATTTGACATCAAGTTGATAAACAGTGAAGTTCTTGGATGCTGCAAAAGCAAGAAAGTTTCTCACAGCCTCAAGTCTTGCAACAGGTGCAAAGACATCAGTGTAATCTATTCCTTCCTCCTGTGTGTATCCTTGAACAACAAGTCTTGCTTTGTTCTTGATGAACAAACCTCTATTGTCTTTCTTATTTCTGAATACCCACTTGGTGCCAATAGGGACTTGGCCAGGTGGCAATGGACACAAGTTCCATACCTTTTGCCTTTTGAATTAAAGCAATTCTTCTTGCATAAATTCAACCCAATTGTTGTCCTTGAGGGCTTCTTCCACCTTTTTTGGCTCCATTTGAGAGAGAAAGCATGAGTACAAGCAGACATTCCTATTATGAGTCTGACTTCTTGTTCTCACAGCTTTTGAGACATCTCCTATGATGTTCTCAGCTGGATGAGTGTTGTGTATCCTGAGCCTAGGAATCACATCTAGTTGCATAGATAGATCCAGGTTTGAGAAGTTTTGCTCAGGATTTTGAACACCATGACCAGCTGTTTTCTCACACTCATTCAATGAGGACTGATTGAATGAATGTATGACAGCATCAATGATATTTTGCTGAGAATCAGCATCAACAGTTTCCTGTTCCTCCAGATGACTATCTTTATCAGCTTGGTGTTGAATGCTGGAGTTGTCAGTTGAAGAGTTTTGAGGCTCAGAGGGCTGACAACTTGTTGAAGCTCCATTATTTCCTGATATATTTAAACTTTCAGGGCTTTCATCAGTGGGGCTTGTTCATCAATTCCTATTGGAGAACTTGGAATAGGTCTGGGTAACTCGAAGAGTTGATCCTCATGGGAGTTGCTTTGAGTTCCTGTTCCAGCTGAAACATTCTCACAAGATGATTTAGAATAGTTTGGAAACAATTCTAAATTAAAGATATGATCAGGGCCATTCCCCCTAACACAAGGAGTGTGCTCATTAACAACAATGTTAGATGATTCCTCAAATTATTGATTTTTGATGTTATAAACTCTATAGGCAATAGAGGTTGAGGAATATCCAACAAAGATAGCATCATCCGACTTTTCAGCAAATTTTGCTAAATTGTCTTTTGTGTTAAGTATGGTGCACCTGCTGCCAAAGGACCTAAGAAAGCCAATGAACGGTGGCCTCTTGTTCCATAGCTCATAAGGGGTCTTTCCATGGGGCTTAACAATAAGAACCCTGTTCTGCACATAGCATGCAGTGCTGATTGCCTCTGCCCAGAAAGTTAGAGGCAGCTTTGAATCAGCTAACATGGTTCTTGCAGCCTCAATAAGTGTCCTGTTCCTCCTCTCAGCAACACCATTCTGTTGAGGAGTTCTGGGAGCATTATATTATCTGGCAATCCCTTTTGAGTTACAGAATGAGTCAAGATCTTGATTCTTAAACTCAGTCCCTTGATCACTTCTAGTGATTTTTACCTTGTGATCCTTTAGATTTTCAATTTTAAGAATAAAAGATTTTAATGTTTTAGTAGTTTCATCTTTAGTTCTTAAAAAGAATACCCATGTAAACCTAGTAAAATCATCAACAATCATAAGACAGTATGATTTCCTTCCAATGCTCATTATACTTGTAGGACCAAAAGGATCCATTTGGTGATAGAGTTGACCTCTTTGGATTTGTGAGAAACCTTGTGTTGTTTTCCTTTCAGGCAAGCAACACAGTTATCTTTACAGATAAATTCTTTTTTTGGCACACTATGTACCAAATTATTTTTAACCAGCTTATTCATGGTTTTAAAATTAACGTGACACATTCTTTTATGCCAAAGAGTTAACTCATCACCATTAGCTTTGTAAAGAAAGCATGATACTTCACCCAGTGGGGAAGCATTGTTCATGTCCAGCTTGTACATATCCCCTTTCCTGGGAGATCTAAGAAGCACCAATTCCTGAGGAATTGTCATCCCGGGTTTGAGGATAATGCACTCATGTTTTATGAAAAGCATTTGGTACTTTTGATCACAAAATTGAGAAACACTTAATAGATTGTATTAAAGCTGTTTGACATAGTTTACTTTGTTGATATTTAACTTACCGTTGGATACACTACCTCTACCAGAAATATATCCTCCAGCTTCACCTCCAAACTGAACACAACCTCCATTAAAATGTTTAAATTGTTGTAGAAGAGATCTATTCCCTGTCATGTGCCTGGAACATCCACTGTCCACAATACAGACATTTCCATTCTTATCACGTGGATGTTCCTGCACATAAGGTGAAATGTTTAGTTTCTATTGGAAACCCAAGCCTTGTTGGTCTTGGGTTCTTCCAACATAATTGAACCAAAGTGTATGCATGTGGGTTCAACTATGGTTTTTGAAGAAGAGGCTTGTGCTGCATCATCCTTTCTAATCTTCTATTCCATCCTTTAGTTGATCAGTATGGATGAGCCTAAAGAGGCTTGAGCAGCATGACATTCTTCAGAGGCTTCTTTCTTCTCGGAAGAGATCTTTACCACCTTTTCTTCCGAAGAAGTCTTCTTCTCGGAAGATTTCAAAGGATTCCTTTTATTCCTTTGTTTTTTCTTTGGCTTGTCTTCCGAAGCCATTCGGAAGAATGAGTTTCTTTCGAAAGCAACTTGGCTTCAGAAACAAGTTTTCCTTTCCTTGACACTTGGATCATGTGGTAAGGTCCAAATGTGAAACATTCCTTAACTCCTTCTTTCTTAACATTGGTTGCATAATGTGTGCTTGCAGGATTGTAGTAACAATCTTTGGCCATGTGGTTGTGCAAAGCACAGATTATGCACTCAATGTTATTCTTGATGGGGCCTGAGGGTTGTTGTTTCTTGCACTTCTTTTCTTCTTCATCAGCCTTCCCCTTTAACTTCTGATACTTTAGCTGGATAGGAGTGCTGGTATTACCTTCCTTTCCTGAATCAGAGTTTACAACCACTTGGAAACCGGCTGAGATGAATACACCTTTTTGTTTTGGGTCTATTTTCATCTTGGTCTCAGCCACCTTCTTGGCAGTTTTTCTTGCTGCCTGGATCTTGTTCTTCCTTGCTTTGGCGGTCAAGGGTTAATCAGCGATGGAGATGAGGTTTTCTACCTTATCTTTTCCTGTGGTGGTTACCTTTGTTTCATCATGCTTCTGCTCACTAGATAATGGTTCAGTAGTTGGAACCTCTTGCTCATCACTACCACATCTTGGACGTCTAACAAACACAAGAGAGTATGGTGGAGCAATTTCATTGGATCCCAACCCACTTTTGTTTTGGTAGCAGACCTTGGAGTAGGAGGATGATGCAATAATGGTATTGAAGTTATGCTCTTGAATAGCATACTTCTCTGCTTTAGCCTCAGCTATTACTAGCTGGGCTTGAGCTTCAGTCAACTTGGATATTAGATCTTTTATCTGAGTCCTGTAGTTGGTATGTTCATGTTTTAATGAGGATACAGTTGTTTCTAACTCTTCTATTTTGCATTTATAGTCAGATTCCGCCCTCTTAAAATCAGATTTTAGGATATTTAAGGACTCAATATTAGATCTAATTTCCATGTTATAGTCCTGATATAATTTAACCTTAGCAATACATGCTGGAGTATAGAGATGTTCGTATACCATGATGTCATCTGTTCCAACCATGAGTGCTTGGACGGGGGTGACATCTTGTAACATAAAGCTCCAGTCAACCTCTTGAGCAACAGCTGCAGTTTGTGGCTCAGTAGGTTTGGTTGCAGCCTTTGAGGTAGCAGGATATTGAGAGGCTTGAGCAGCTCCAGGATTAGATCTTGGTGCTTTACATTCCCTAGCAAAGTGACCGAGCTGGTTACAGTTGTAACACTTGGCCTTGCTTTTATCAAACCCGAGTTTGCTGTTTGTTAGGTTTTGGGGAAATTGCCTTCCAGTTCTTTTAAAGAACTTCTTCGCCCTGTAGGTTAAAAGAGCCATTTTTTGGACAATGTCCATATTCTCAACATCATCTGGGCTAAAGCACTCTAGATCATCAAAGCAAAATTGAAAATCTCCAGAGTGTTCATTTCCTAAAACAAAAGCACAACTTTCCTGGAAGGGAGTATGTTGAGCTTGTTGAGACCTGGGTGTCTCAGGGAAAGTGATATATGGCCCAGAAGAAGGTGATGGCTGCTGAGGATAATTCAGGTACAACTGAGGCTAAGGAGTTCTTGATCCTTTAGCAATATGCAGAGCGTTACTGATAGCTGGATTTGAGGGTCTGTTCATTTGGTGGCTCTTCTGAGTCTCCATTTCCATACGGTATCCATCAAGGATTCCGTACAGTTCAGCTATAGTGAGAGTGTTGAGATTTTCAGTCCTTTTGATAGAGACGCAGTAGAAAGTCCAGTCATGAGGAATTGCACTCATGAATTTTTGGACTATGTCTTTTTTCTCAAGCACTACTCCCATAGTCTGGAGAGATGTAATCAAGTCCATATACCTGAAGTGTTATTGGCTCAGGGTCTCACCAACAACATAAGTGAAGTTCTCGAACTTCTGCTTCAGCATATCCTTCTTGTTTTCTTTTGATTCCTCGGAACCAGAGTACATCAGTTTCAAAGCATCGAATAGTTCTTTTGCAGACTCGCATTGCTGAAAGTCTACCATTATGGAGTTTGGTATGGCAGTGAGCAACACAGTCATAGCTTTGCCGTCGATGTCCATCCTCTTGAAGTCTTCATCATAGTAGTCTTCAACATCTTTCTCAATCATGGCACCATTACCAGCCGGGGCGGCCACCTTTGGCTTGTAAGGACCATGAGTCACAGATCTCCACATGCGATTGCTTTATACTTAATGAAGCCTTCAATACATTTACACCATGTTCCAAATCATCAAGGGTGATGATAGGAGCCTTGGTCATGGTTCCCATCTCAGACTCAGTGGATTTTTGGATAAGAGTCACTTGAGTGAAATGAGTAAGTGTAAGGAAAGAGGGTGATTTAGGATGGTTAGATCTCACAATCAAGAGCCTAAAAAGCTCTGATACCAATTGCAGGATCGGTTTTGACACTTATCACAAGTTTTCTCTCACAAACTCACAGGATATCACTCGAGTGATGAAGCAGAATCTCTAACTAAGTTGATGATAATATAATAAGTTGATGAACACAAGAATGGTTTTCAAGATACTTGTATATATTACTTCTCAGCTTAGTGTTACAAGACTCTTACAAGCATGATATTTTGAGTTACAATGAGAAACTATATATACTATTATCTATAGCCGATTATACTTGGAAAACCAGCTGGAATCTACAACTAGACAAATACTCCATTGCTAGAAGTAAAGTATCTAAGATAAAATAATATCCTAGATAAGGTAGTCATGACAGGTCCATGACTTACCTTTTGTCACAAACTAAGAATGGTATCTGTACTAAGTTGAAAAGGTGAACAGTGGATTAAAGTATGGTCAACTACATGGCCGTGGGAAAACGTCATGTAGTGTCTCAGAGTCTGTCAGACAGACCATACTTATGTCCACTGGTTTATAGTTGATTCTTCCGAAGCTAAATGGATTCAGAAGATAATTCATCCGAGGCCATTTATACTTTGGAAGAAACAACTTCTTCCGAGTCTTCTACAGGTCTTGATGACTTTATTCTTCGAAAAACTTTGTCTTGAATCTTCTAAGTGTGAATGCTTCGGAAGGAGAACTGCTTGGTTTCGAAAGACTTTGTTCTATCCTTCGGAAGATCTTCATATACTTCGGAAGGAAAACTAGTTAGTCTCAGAAGACTTAGTTTTCCTCCGGAAGCTCTTCAGACAGTGCTTCGGAAGATCTTTGACATAGCTGCGGAAGAGTAGTTTTGACCTCGGAAGACTTCTTCAACTTGTACACAAAATTGTTCTAAGTGTTGTTTTGGTTGCACCAGTCTCATATGATCCAACACATGTGAAGATCAGTTACGGTTATTAAGGTTAATTTGGGTCAATAACAACCAATTAGGGTCATCAATTATCAATTACAGTAGTTAATAGTTAGCTATGGTCATTTATGGTAAATTACGGTTGTTGATGGTCAATTAAGATTGGTAAATTTTTTAGTGGTTAATGATAGCTAACTATGATCACTATTGACCAATTAAAGTTAATTTTGATCAATTAGGGTCAATCAAGGTTATTAATTGTTATTTTATAATCAATAACAATCCATTACGGTTGTTAAAGGTCACTTTGGGTCAGTAACAACCACTAATGGTTATTGATAGGCAATTAGTGTAGTTAACGTTCAACTAGGGTCATTGATGGTTAGTTACGGTTGTTGATGGTCAGCTAAGGCTAATAATGGTTCTTTATGGTTAATGATAGTTAACACTATGATCGTTGATGACGAATTAGAGTTAAGTTTTGTAAATTAGGGTCAATCAAGGTCAGTGATTGTTATCTTATGCCCAATGATGATCAATTAGGGTCATTAAAGGTCAAGTTCATTATATTTATTTGACCCATTAACTTATTAGCAGTTTTCATGTCACTCTGGCCCATAGGCCCATTATATGAACCACTAATTTTATTTCATTAATTTGATCCGCTGACCCGTTAGTAGTTTTCATGCATTAGAAGTACTCTGACACATTAACCCATTACATGAACCACCAATGTTATTGCATTAAGTTGACCCGTTGACCTGTTAGTAGTTTTCATGCGTTATAAGTACTTTGACCCGTTGATCCATTCTCTAAAATGGCAATTTTATTGTATTAATTTGACCCGTGACCAATTAACAGTTTTCATGTATTAAAAGTACTCTGACTCGTTGACCCATCATATGAACCGCCAATTCTATTGCATTAATTTGACCCGTTGACCCGTTAGTAGATTTCATAAATAAAAAATACTTTGATCCATTGACCCATTCGCTAAAATGGCAATTTTTATGCATTAATTTGACCTGCTGACCCATTAGCGGTTTTCATATATTAAAAGATACTCTGACTTGTTGACCCATTATATGAACAGCCAGTTCCATTGCATTAATTTGATCCGTTGACCGGTTAGTAGCTTTCATGCATTTAAAGTACTTTGATCTGTTGACCCATTCACTAAAATGGCTATTTCTTGTATTAGTTTGACGAGTTGAGCCATGCAACCAGACACTCACCATTGAAAGTATCACTTGGATCTTTATTACCTGACTTCGATCTATCTACAACATGATTAACTGATGTCTTATTTGAATTCTGATCTTTTTATATTGCTTTTATGTACCAAGTCAACATATCAGTAGCCCAACATTACTCTGTGATTTTGAAATAGTGTTTAAATCTTCTATGTGGTAATTTGTGTTGCAGTTACAAAAGCTTCATTCCATTTGTATGCAAAATATCACTATACTGGGAGACCATCAAATCTTTGACTCTGCAGTCAAAATTCTGGTGTAAATAAAAGTCAAAGAAAAACAAAAGTCAAAATCATTTTTGCATTGCACCAGGAAAAATGACTACTAGGCTAGAACAATTGCCTAGTAGAATCTAAAGCACTGGTTTGTAAATTGATAACAAAAAACGAGTAGCCATAAAACTATGCGTAGAATTAGTTTCAACTGATGTTGTTTGCTACTAACACAACGGATAAAATAATGGCCGTTAAAGGCTGTAAATGCCGATTACATCATAAACAAAACATTCAGATTAGTACAAAACTTATGATCAGTAACTTATGACTTCAAAAACAAGCAACTAATAAAAGAATAATCAGGTCAGTTCCAATGCCATCAGATTCATCGTGTAGAAGACTAACCTACCAAATAAAATTACCAAGTTTAGACTAATGTTAGAGGCCTTTGAGTTTTGACTATAACTTCATCGGTGCAAAATATTTTGTTCTTAAATCATATCAGTCAATCTTTGTTTATGATGTCCTAAATTTATTTTAGTTAAAATCATTTTAAATCATTTTGATTTATTTTCTAGTTGCAAGACCATGTTCAACTGAACCATTAAATATAACCTGTCCAGCAATCATCATGGTGAAATTGGTTAGAATCATGAAGTTCTGGTGTAAAATGTAATTCAAAGGGAGGTTCAAATAGAAAACATCAACATATACACCAACACTAATGACTCTTGTAATTCACAGCTTTGACTTTTAAAAGTCAAATAAAACATTAGACAAGCATAGTGGAAAACTATTCTTATTTGTTTTTTTGGAAAGGTCAAATAGGTTCAAATAAAAAATCATCATTTTAATCGAGTTACTTTCGTACCTTAACAACTCAATTATCATCATCTTCATCTGCGTGCATCCAATCCCATAATGTATCATCATAATCCGATTCATCGCCATTCCCACTATCAACTACATCTGTGGCAACTAATTTTGTACTTGCATCAACTATAATAGGAGGGATATCTTCTCTTAACAAATTAGTCTCTTGCTCACTAGCTGGTGCAAGAGAAACCCAACCTATCTTCATTATGCTCACACCAATAGGAGTCACCATTACTTTCATTATTGTCTTCATCAAAGTCGTATACAAATTAACAAAACTAACTCAAGAAAACTAATCTTGACTCCTTGAGTTTATAAGAAAGAAGGAATTCACAGAATGTAGAATCAAAATCGAGTTTATGAACCTTCAAATCGAGCTAGAACTTAAAACGCAAATAATACAAAATCAAGGGGAAAATGTCTAAAATCATAGAGAAAACTAACCGTGAGGGAGGATTTTGGTTTGGATGGTGGTCGCCGGATGGCTGATCGCCTGCTTGCCGGCTGTTGGAGTCACAAACGAGTAGAGGGAGGGGCCGATGGAGCTTGTTTTCAGCCTAAATAGTCTGAAGTAGTGATGAGGGGGGAGGGTTTTGGGTTACGAAAAACCTAAAAAGATATTAGATATAAGGGTAAAAATGTAATTTTACATATTTAAAAGGTGTCTGCTAAAATGACACACTTTGCAAGTATCGAATTCGAAACTTGACGCGCACGTAAAAAGGTGGAAGCCAGTGAACCAAGACCATATTGATGTTTACAATTTGAATTCAATAATAAATACTTAGTGTCATTTTCTGAAAAACTATGGGTTATTTCGAAATTTTGGTATTATATGGTCAACTACTAGCTCAAATATTAATGGGGTCATTTGACCCCGTTCCTGTAAGGGTAGTTCCGCCCCTAGGTTTGATGGTTTGATCTTTGCACTTTCAATTAGCATACCCAGGTTCAAGTCTTGGGTACTTCATAAAAATTGTGAAATTTTTTTCATAAACTGTTTGTTCAATACATATTCTTTTTTTTAAATAAAAATATTTACTTTGTTCTAAGCATATCATTAACAAAATATGGGTGATATGTTAATCAAATTTTATTGACAAGTGCAACTTTTGTAACAAATGTTGCGTATTTCAATAATATTTGCAACTTTTAAGAAAAAGGTTACAACTTTAAGTAAGATTGGCAACACTTAAATAAAAAGGTTGCAATTTAAATAATTTCTTACAACTTTTTATGGAAAATGTTGCATTAGATAATTTATTGAAACTTTTATGTTTAACTAAGTTGCATTAGAATCAAATGCAACTCGATTGAAATAGGTTGCATCTAAAAAGTTGCATTAGCGTCTTTTTTCTAGTAGTGAATTAACTGAGATTAATTAACTTATTTCTTTTTGTGTTTGTGTTCTACTATTTGAGAGCTTCACAACGAATTAAACCTCATACAGAATAAAGCTACGATGAATTTGACAATGACACTCGAAGTTGTGTATTTGAAACTGTTAAAGCTGCGTTTACTACCGACTACCGAGGTGTAGTTTCTAGTGAAGTACATTTACTACCTAGGCTCAGTTTCTACCAAGGTTCAATTATATCTAGGTTCAGTTTGTACTAAGCTATAGTTACTACCGATGTATTACTACTGAGGTTCAAAGCTAGGCGGTAACATCTACATTAAATTCTCAGTAGTTTCAGTTTGACTCAATAGTTTTAAGAAACACTATCATATGGTATAAATCAAACCAAAATGCATATTATACACGTTTAAAGCACTTTAATGTTGGTCGAGTTCCATTAAATGTTTTGGGTTCTTGATTTTTAGTATAAACGCAAGTCTTGACCTTTGGTTGAAGGAGACCAAAATTCACTATAATTCTAGCAAACACGCTTGTAATTTCCAACAGTTCTTGATCATCATTCTCTTCATCCTCAAAGTATAGTTTTGGGTGCTAGTGTTTTCCCCAATAATACAATTTGTTTTGCCTATTGTATCTTGAAAACAAATGTTTCTCTTAAGAGACTTGTGTTGAACTCGAATCCCAGTCACAAAAAATCTGCATAATTATTAACTCCTATTAATCGTAAACTATATAATAAAATAGTCCCTATCAGATTTGAACATCGGTTAATTTACTTTAATGACTCTTTATCTCTTACTATTAGGCTACAACCCAAGTGAATAAACCAATTAAATAAAGAAAAATCACCAAAATGATAGCATAAAAAGTTACATAAATGACCCTTTGATTAAGGTGTTTTTTAAATCTAATATTCTAACCCTAAAAAGTGTGATTTTCGGTTCACATGTCAAAATCATGTTGGTTCAATCTTTGAAAAGTTAGATGTGTAATTTTCACTCACATAGTGTTAAAATCCCGTGTTTTTCTTAATCTTTAAAAAGCAAAAATATGTCATTTTGGCCTTTTTTTTTAAAGTAAACATATATAATTTTCGTAGATTTTCACTTAAAAACTCCATATATTGATTTTGTTTAGAAAATCACATGATTTAATTTATAGTTTTAGTGCTTTTTCAAAAGACTACAAGGAAGATTTGTTGATCAAATGATCATATTTATAGTACTTTATTATAAACGTGAAGATATCTGCGATTTCCCACTAAATAATTGGTTTGTTTGGTTGGTTAACGTCAAGATTGTAATGGGGATTTGGTACAGTCTCAGTGACACCAACCTTCTCACGCTCAAATCTTCGATTTGACTTCACACACTTCGATTTTGATTTTCTTTATTATTTTACTAGCTTTAGTTACCCGTGTATTACACGGAAGTATAAAGAGTTAATTATTAAAATAACAAAAAAATAAAAATAAAATGAAGTGTGTTATATAGTAAATAAGACACAATTTTTGATTATAAGATTACAAATAAGCAAAAACATCCTTATAAACTACATTTGTAGTAACATTAGTAGGTTTACACTCATTATCTAAAGCTAAAAGGTTCAATCCGTCTTTACTCTTAACTTGTGACAAGATGCCATAAAGCTGATCATGCTTAAAAATAGGCTCTTTCAAGTATAAACCGATACTTGACAGAGATTGACTTTAACTTTTGTTTATTGTCATAGCGAAATATACAGTCAAAGGAAACTGTCTTCTTTTAGAATTAAAAGGAATACTTTTGACAGATCAAATCGTGAGATAGATATTGAGTGGTGTGAGGATATTAGTATGAAAAAATTAAGATTTGAATAATATACATTGAAAAGTTATGTGCAATAATTAGATCAATTTCGAATTATTTTGACCCTGTAATCAAATATAGAGATATAGTATTGAATCGGGTTGGATCGGGCTATAAATGCTCATAAGATCTTTGATTAGTTTTTGATTATTATTTATTTAATACTAACTTTAGTAAACCAGTGTATTATACGGGTTGAAAAAATAAAATATTAAATATAATAAAATATTATGAAGTATAAAATAATTATCCAAAATAAGATATAATTGAAATTACATATGAGTAATAACTATAAGTAATTAAATAACGATATCAATTTTTAAACTTTTGTTTTTAAACTTTCTTTCCAAAAAAAAGTTATAATATTTTTTTCAAAACTAACCGTATTAAAAATATTATTTTTTAATAGTTTTTATTATAACTCTTAATTTTAATTATTTAGGTAATTATTTAAGAGGAGAGAGATGCGAGAAAAATAAACGTAGGGGGCCTAGAAATATACCAAGTATCCCCCTAAGGTACTTTTTTAGTATTATATATAGATATTAGTGCGTTTTTAACATTTTAAATTCCATTTCCCAATCATTCAAACAATAGATATATTAAATAATGTTCAGTTATTTTTTTATCTTAAAATAAATTTATCATGCCCTTTTCAGAATTTGAGTTTTAACATTTTGTTAATGGAGTAGATCAGTAGATCACTTAATCAAGATATTATTTATTTAATACATTATCTGTCATGATCTACATCTGATGATGTTTATTCTCATCAATTTAGTACAAGTACGAGTCCCATAAAATAAACAATAGACGGATCTTAGGAGTAGATTATAAGAGGGTGTGTGTTGTTTAAAAAAATAATATATTATCTACTAATGCAGTTATTTATTAGATTAATATTTTAAGATTTTATAAATAAGAATTATTTAATATACAAATACCTACAAGGACTCAATCCCAATATTATATAATATTTTAAGAAATAATAAAAATGCTATTAATTATTTGTGGACCACAAAGAGGAACATGTCATGATGTTGTATTGCTTTTTAGAACAATACTAATATTCTACTAATTTATTTGCTTAAATAAGAAAATAATAACCATCTTTAATATCTATTTTGTTTATAACATTTTCACTTATTTTTGCAATGTTCATAACTCATAGCATAAAAGACTACAATTTCTAGTAATGCACTAATATATCCAAGAAAAAAGTCACATCAAAATAACATATTGCAGTGGTAATGTCCTTGATTAGGAAACAAAAACTGGTTCTTGACTGTCAAACATAAACAAACAAATGTAGTTAAAACAAGTACAGAAATCTATCCTTTCCCCTATCCAAACATAATATTTTATAAGTAAAATTCTCCTGAACTAACACTAATTAAACAACAACATGATGATGATGATAATTTGAACATGATGATGATGATATGGTGTTGTACTTAAACTACATGAGAGGGCTATTTATGAGACCATGCCAATTTGTTGAACCAAGTCCATTCCATCCTCCAATCATGGACCTACCTGACTCAACCTCATGAACCATGGTCCCTAGCTCAGCACCACCAGCACCCATCTGCCATGGGAATCCCCATTGTCCAACCTCAGATGATCTCATCATGTTGCATGCTTCTTGCTTCATTGGTGTTGCTGTAACTCCTGTTGTTAATCTTGCTGCACTACAACTGATCAATTCTTGATCTTGATGATCATGAAACATAGGGCTCAAGATTTGTTGTTGTTGTTGTTGATCATGATCACTACTAACATTGTTCAAACCAATCATGTTTCCCACAGTACCCATGTCTCCATTTCCAAGATTACCACCATTATACAACACATTGTGAGTGTTTTCAAGAAAGCCCAATGGGTCCCCATTGGTGCCCAAATGGTGGTCAGTATGGTCAAAGTGGTCATAACCCATGGACCCATTTGCTTGGCTCTGCAGCCTAGCAAAAGCAAGTGACAGATCAGTGCAGTTTGAGTCATATGGCAAGTGAGTTAGATCTGAAAGCAGATGACTGTTTGAATTAGGTGTGATCAAACTGAGTGGATGTTGTTGATGAATCATGTGGTGGTGGTCTTGGGGTCCTCTGATCTTTGAAAGTGCAGAGCATGATGGTGAGTTGGATGATGTGGCACATGATGATAATGATGATGTTGTTGATGATGATGATTGTTGTCTCTTGTTCTTCCTGCAGCCTCCACCCACAGGTACATTTCTTAAGGTTCCACCTTTGGTCCAGTACCTTCTGCAGGATTTGCAGAAGTATCTTGGTTGAGTGAGACTGTAGTTGTTGTAGTAGCAGAATTTGGTGTTGATGGAGTCACATCTTGGGCATTTTAGAGCTTCTTCTGGTGGCCTTGGTTTCTTGTCTTCTTGTGGCTTTGTGCAGACCAACATGCTCTCTAGTGTTTGTGAAGAAATTTCCTGTGATAATAAACTCAAATCAGCACAATAAACTAATAGATTTAGATATAATAATATGGAAATTTAGATATAGCAGATCTAAGAGGCTTTAATGTTGAGATGCAAGTGTGTTCAAATATATCATTTTTGACCATGACAATCTGTTATCGTTAAATTCATGGTATCATCAATACTCTGCTAACCATTAAGGTCAGGTAAAAAATAGCTTGACACTAGACAAGCGGCGCTCAAAAGAGTTAAAGGTAGAAAACAGTTGAAGTTGAATTCAAACCTAAGACCCACTGAAATCATTCGCTTACCACTGCATTGCGTCCAATTTGGTAATTAGCTAAAGACGACACTACACAGAAGGTAGCTTTCAAGGGGCCTAAAGACATAAAACCAGATGAAGCTGAATTCAAATCTAAGACCTATAGAGCTTAGACGCTTTACCACTGCACCGCGTTGAATTTTAATTTGGTAATTAGCTGAAAACAAAGAGATTGATTTCAAAAGAACTCGCCCTAATTGAATGACCAATGAATCATAAATCCATTGTTAAGCCAAAATTCAAACAAAACCCTAATATGCATCATACAACTCCATTTCAAATTCCAATTTTAAAAACAACAATGGATTTCAACTAAACCACTGATATTAAAATCAAGCATAGCAAATCAAGTAATCAAACAATGAAATTGCATATTAATCTCTCCACATGAAACTGTTTAAAATCAAGCAAATTACTTTATCCAAAACCTAATTTCAATTCAAACCTAAAAACTC
The DNA here is from genome assembly GCA_025506505.1 of Flaveria sonorensis. NCBI lineage: Eukaryota > Viridiplantae > Streptophyta > Magnoliopsida > Asterales > Asteraceae > Flaveria > Flaveria sonorensis. Next base: position 77,970 of record JACCIY010000678.1, read on the forward strand.
AAACATTCGACGAAAAATCGAAGAAAAACCACACAGGAAGAACCAATTATCTACCTGCTGGTGATGATGATGGTGAACTCCTGCAACATCCATTTCAACTTCCATAATGAACTGTTACTGTGTGTGTTCTTGTGTGTGTGTGAGTGTGTGATTTAGATATTATAGAGTGAAGATTGAAGGTGTTTTAGAAGATTAAAAAGATTAAGAGAGAGAAATATATAGAGAGAGAAGAGGCGTGCTTCATGCAATGTAAATATGGGTTAGTGAATCACCTGCGTGGGTATATATACACACACAAGTATATACGTACACCCTCATGAATATATATATAATAATAATAATAATGTTTAATAAGTTGTGTGAGTGCATAAACCGAGACAGTTATAAGTTGTGACTACGAGTGTACTTTAATATATCACGGTATATATTGGTATTAATGTATGAAAAATTGGATTTTAAAAATACTAACTTTTATTAATTGCCGATAATAATTCATAATATTGATTTGGTCTATGACAATCAGAAGTTTTACTTTTAGTGTTAGTGGCAATCTCATTTACATAGTTATTATAGATTTACACTCGGTTTGCATTTATTTTTTGTTTAATTTCGCTTGTATGTTATTTTATTCCGTTCATAATCGTTATTGTGAGTTAAATCAAGTGCAAATTCAGCGTAAATATTTTATAATTATGTTATTGAGACTATTATTGACAATAAAAGTGATAGTCGAAAGTGTTACCATCCAAATTTATAGTATGCTCTTTTACTGGCCAGTGGATAATAGTTAAGGTTATTAAAATTCATTTGCCTTAATATATTACATTGTTTGAATTGTTGATTTATTATAAAAACGTTTAAACTAGTTATGCATAATATAATATTGATAAGGATACTAAATTAAATGCTGATCTATGTTATTTCCATATTATTAGTTATACACTTATTTAGTAAAAATTAATTAGATGTATTGCAATCATTTGGGTAATTATTAGCTTCATCACATTTTAAATAAACTAGCATAAGTAGTTATTTTGATATAATTAGAAAAATATAAAAATTTGTTAATGAAATGACATGAAACACTAATTTAAAAATCTCATTTGTGATACATTTAAATATTTAATTTTTAAAGGACATAATGACTATATAAGTTTTGTTTAAAGTAATCTTTCATATAAAGAAGACAACTCTATTGTATAAAAAGTAAAAATAACAAAATTTTTGTTCGCTTTATTTACTAGATTAGTGAATCACCATTCTTAATTAGTTAGAAATAGTATATGGTAGGACCTTATGACATAAGGACCGAAAGTATATTGTGCTCCTTTTGATTTTTCTATAAATACGTAACTCCGTGTTTTATGACGGATGTTTAGTCTAGTATTTGTTTTTCTTTCGTTGATGGATGACTAGATGGATAGATGTTGTGTCATCAATTTATGACCAATTATATTACACGTACATCTAGCTAGGTTGGCAAACACATAGCTAGAAAACCCTATAAAACTTGAATATTTGATAGTCCTAACAATAAGTTTACGACCAATTATGCATAATCTTCTAGTAAGTGAATATTGAAATGTAAATACATTTTTGTTTGGATTTATTTGATATTTAACTGATAAATTTTATTATCCATCCTCTTGCCTCCTCAACAACACCGTATATATGGACTTCTACAATAATCATATAATATTTAATAATAAAAATATGTAATATAAAGTTAAATAATTAATACTTTTGTTTAGAAAAATACATACATAAAAAAATAACAAGATAATCGTGACATTAGATAATTAATTCACTCATTTGCCACAAATGAGCTTAGGAAGTTTGTTTTACATCACAAAATCAATTTATGGTTATTAACGAACAATAAATGCTTGAATCCAATTTTATGTTTACTTTGTCCCAAGACAACTTTGAATATGAAATATTTTTTAATCTAGAATACAAAAAAAAAATGAAAGAATTTACTCATATAATAAGATAATAATATGAGTAATGTGAATGGATGGAAGGTGTGAGACATTGACTATACCTTTCTTTCATGTTACTTCAACAAAATATTCTTTCATACAACAAAGGAGTGTGGAGGGACCTATATGAATAGAACAATTCAAGACTAGACTAGAAGAGACCTTCTTTCTTGTTTACCCTATGATGTGATCAAACAAAAACCCCACTCAACACTATTTTTGTATGTTTCGAAATAAATAATTTGGTTGTATTTAAGAAATAACTTTATATATAATTATATTTTTATTATTTCTTTTTTTGTTTTTAGTGTTTCATTTTACTTCTAATATAATATTTGAAAGTTTTAATAGTATGGGTTTGTTCAATTCATTTAAAAGTTTAAAAACCCTATGACTCTATCAAGTGTTTAATTTAGTGTAAATTCACAAAATAGTAGTACCATTTTACTCTTGCTTTGATAGGTTGCCTTTATTTTTTTTCTTTTTTATTTTAGCACGCTCGAAAACTATTCAAAAAATATGCTATATATTATGATGGATATCACAATATGTAAATATAGTGATAATAGTAATGCGTTTTTTTAACCTAGCGATCTTATGGAAATGAAAACAAAAAAAAGACTATCAAGGTGCACAAAATCACGTGTCCCGGAGGTGAATACTTCTTCCCTCACTCACAATCACTCGGTGTAGGTGGTGAATCTTCACCATTTTTCATGCATGCCTCCCTCACTCACATCTCACTTCCCTCATCTTTCACATTCCCGACTCTGCTCTGTCTCCCCTATTAATACCTTTAATATAAACGAAAAGAGTGATCATATTAACACGCAACTCATTTTAACCAATTTGACAAATCACTGATTAACATACTAACCTAATATCACGCGGGTGGAAAAGTTATTGGCCATATAGAAAAGAAAAATGTGCTTGTATCTAAATGTAAAAACTAAAAAAATGGTATTTGAAGAACTATGTGCAAGCTTAGAGACTGCCTTCTTGATGCCGTTCCATACTTGATATATGTGTTCGTAGTGTTTAATGTTAGGCATTTGTATATGGTGGTAATAAGATAAAAACATGTTATAAATCTTTACATTTTCAAGTTGAACTTTTTTTAAACTGCGAACTCACAAACTCTTTAAACATACTCTAAAATATATAGTTTTTTAAATATTATAAGACTTAAACTTTTAACTTTTTTAAAACACCCACAGTACCATTATACGTCAAATGATAATCATTTGTATGGGCCTTCAAGAATACAAGGAAAGTGTGTGTAAGAGAAAGCTTTGGCTCGAGCTGGACATGTATGAAACTATCTATATTTTGTTTGCTATTAAAGTAGTCCCTTATTATAGTAAAATTCCTAAGGATTAATCACCATGGTTGACGGGTTTATAGAAGAGCCACAATGGTGTCTTCATTGGAATATTTTGCTTCTCGTTGAAGCAATCTTGTATTCTTGTATTAATGTACACAATGAGTGGTGATTAAGTTAAATAATTTAATAGCTAATGCAATGTTTGTTATTATGTGTTGGTTATGGTTCTTCAATTGTTAATGTTTGTTATTATGTTATTTTAGACGTCATATTTTTTAGTTCAATTTTTTTTTTATGAATCTAGGATTTGGTTATGTATCTTGTCTACAAAGTTTTTTAAATCCTCCTGACTATCGTTAAAATAAAGGATAACTTCACAAAATAATATCCATGTTTTAAAAATATTTCAATTAGATCACTGAAATTTAAAAAATGTTCAAATTAAGTCACTCGGCTTTTATATTTTATATAAATTAAAGGTTTTAACATGTTTTTTTAGCCTGTTTTTCTTTTTGTTTTAGTTAGAAATTTTTTTTTTTATGTTGATATGAAATGGTGACGTAGATTTTAAATATTTTTTTATTTATTAATACATTTAACATTTTTTTTCTTTTTAAAAATAAATACATTTATTGAAAATTCCGACCCCCACATCTTCTCCACCCTTTCATTCATGACACAAAAGTTTTCAATGATGACTCGATTTGATGCTTTAATGGTTCAATTTGAGCAAAATATGTTTGAGTGACCTAATTAGAACACTTTTAAAATTAGATTACTATTATATGAAATTTCCCCTAAAATTAACAAATAAAAGAATTTTGATGGCATGTGAGTATTTATTATCGTTTGTCGGTTATAACCGACATATATTTTAAGAAGATTATACATTCATTCTCCTTCGAGTAACACTTTGTAACTTTGTTAATCCTATTCCAATGATATAAAAATAGCGATGACAAAAAATCTACATCTTAGAACGATACTTATATTAATCATATACCATATGTTCGTAATTTGTATAGAAGTTGAGCAAACGTTCCAAGTGTGTTCTACTTGCTCTCAAAGTAAAGAACCCAAGTGATATAATTATACGAGTTAGAGCAATTAGAGCAAGTAACGAGTGGTAGAATATCTTAAGTTTCACACTATTCACTCAAAACTTGTTGAAGAAATCTCTAAACTAATTTGTACATGACAGAGAATCAACTATGATCACAAACTAACAAATGATCAAAATACTTCAAACAAGATTGAAAACCGAAGATTATGATTTTCTTTCCAACTCATAAGTCACAATTAACGAGTACCAAAAGACTTGCATGTTTGTAAGATCACGGTTATACTTGAAATTACAAAATAGGTAGTTAAATAAAACAAAAAGAAAAATAAACATAGATACACATCTATTACAAACGAAACAAATATACATATATCAACTTTTGCAAATGATAAAATCATTTATTATTCAAAAAACATTATGAAAAATTGAATTTGGAGTTAAATTTGAGTGGAAGGAAAATCACACGAAACAGCAATGGATGCGATGTGTCATCATGATTGTGCTGGATGTCACAATTTGTTTTTCTATAGTAAGCTTTCTCTATTTCATTGACACGTTACCTAGATTCGTGTGTGATATGTTTGCGGAAGAAGTAAAGAATATGTACCAAAATAGAATTATTATTACCTACAATTCATTTCTTTATTATTCTTCAAGAACATCGATCAAAGATTACAGATAACAGTTTTTATTTATCAGTAGAAAAATATATTTAGTTTTATAATGGTTTAGTTATAACGGATGAAATAATAATTATACTTTAGTTATATATAACGGATGAAATAAGTAGAGAAAATGTAGAATACAAAGTTTTTTTTTTTTGGTAAAAGGTATAAAAATGGGAGTGAATTATTGGATAAGAAGGATTACATTTTCGTGAATTTATCACGCAAATATAAAATTATCATGCAAAAATATCTTTTGCGTGATAATTTATACATTACGTGATAATTACATCTTTTGTGTGATAATTCCATCCATTTGTTTCTTTCTTACGTATTAACTTTATACATTTTTTTATGAATAATTGCAGGACCGTGTGAAGGGTGGTCAATACAATCAGTCTCACAATGAGGAGAGGCTTAGAACACTTAACTGTTCAAATGGGGAACTGGGTTTGAGTATGATGATACTAAGAACACAAGTAAGTAATGAGACAGAACTAAGAACAAAAACAAACAAGTATGGTTTTCAAGGATGCTGTATATTGCTCTCAAGTTCTATCACAAGTGTTTTCAAAGCATATTCGAATTACAAGGACCTGAGACACTTTATACTACATCCTACAACCGTCAATACTTAGAAAGACAGTTGGAAACACTAATCTAGACAACAAGATCAATGTAGAGTCAAAAGGCAGATTGCCTTTGACTAGTGACTATGACATGCCATAGCTCACATCCTTTTCTTATATTGAAAGGTTTACAGGTACAAAAGTAGGAAGTTACAAACAAAGACCTTATTATACTGTTTATAAAAACATGGACTTTTCACCAACTCATACAAGTTGGTGAGTCTTCAGAGTTGCAGCGGAAAGTGTGTTAGCTTTATGTAAAGTAGATCAGAGAAAGCATGTCTTCTCTGTCTTTGAAAAAAATCAGTCTTCACAACAAAATGGTTTCGGAAGACTTTGTCTTTAAAGCTTTGGAAGACTTCATCTTTGGCTTCGAAAGATTTGGACTTTGGCTTCGGAAGATTTTACACTTAGAGTATTTTCTGATGTAGAGTGTAAAACTTTCGAAGCACTTCTACCTTGTACGTCCAATGCATGCATGCAGGAAGACCCTTGGTTGTTTTGGCTTCTTTGGTTGTATCAACCAAATAATTTTCTGATATTATCTTACAAACTCCCCCTAGGCTGATGCTACGAAAACAGAGTTCTTAGATGTTGATAGTCCTCATCAGGATCAAGACCAAGCCTCTTTTCATCATCTGGTCAGGATCCCTCAGACTCTCATAGTATCTTCTCATATCATAGAGATCATGTAGAGGAAGATCAAGCATGTCTTGCCAGAAGTAGACATCTTGACCTCCTTGATCTCTAATGACATACCATCTGTCCGGATTAGCAGCAAAACTCCAGAACAAGATGGTTCTTCCAATGGCAAGAGGCTCTACTTGAATAGGAGTTGGTTGAGCAGCCTCTTCATGCACTACCTCAGGATGCTCTGACTCATCCTGAGGTGTGGAGGTGGATGCATTGGTCTTCTTCTTCTTTGAAACACTTTTCCTGGCCATCCTCTTCCTCCTCTTTGAAGTTTTCAACTGAGAGGACTGGTTTTTAGCACCAGATTATTCTGTTGTGTCCCTCTCAGTTGAGATCTCTTCTCTCACAGGTTTAGATAAAGAGAGAAGAGAACCCTGCTATGGATCAGAAGACAAAGTTGACTGAGATGCAGCTCTAGGATCAGGTTGTGTTGTCTCGGGGGGTTCAACCTTCATCTCAACTTCAGGTTGAGTTGGACTTGGTGGAGAATGCAAGTCTACAAGCTCTCCCTTTTTGATCTTTTGCTTGATCACTCTTATATGCTCATCCATAAAGGATAGAGATATAGGACCAAGCCTCCTTTCGTAGAATCCATACAGCTTCAAAAAGCTCATCATCCTTTGTCTGTCTTCAGACTTCTTTTGGCTTTTGTGGATGATGGCCCTTGACCTTGCAACTTCTTCCCTTAGCTTTCTCTTAGCAGCTTTTCTTTCTTTTGTAGCTTGTTCCTCCAGCTGCTTTAGATATTCAAATTCAATGTACTCAAAGGATAAGGGAAGAAGTGCAGCTACCTGATAAAGTCCTGTGGCACTCGGGTAGTTGATCATATTCATTCTTTCAGCTTCCCTATCTACCCGAGGTTATGCAGCTGCCACAGTCTCTATCTCAGGACTTTCTTGAACTGGGGAGAGGACAGGAGCATGTTTGTAGAGCCTTTTTAGTCTCTTTTCTTCCTTGATCTTGAGGATCAATGCTGCATCCTCTGCCTCCTTCCTCTCTTTTGACAACTCATTGTCAGCCAGCTCATTCAACTCTTCTAAGGGGAGAGATATGAGTTCATCAATGTTATAGTTCCTGGTCCCTAGGTAGTTTAGCCTGGCTACCCTCAACTCATCATCCTAAGTGTTAGGCCTGGGGGCAGCCCAGATAGCAGCTTGCATGAAGCCTGAGGACCCTCCTGAACTCTCTCCCCTTAGCTTCCACTTCCTCTCTCTCTCTCTCTCTCTTCTCCTCCTCTAACTCCTTAGAGGTCATTTTCCTCTTCCCTTTCTCACGCACAGGCCTTGGTGACTCAGGGTGGAGAGAGCTTTGGCCTTCATTGCTTGGTTCAGCAGTCAAGCTCTGGCCAGAGAGAGGATGTGAAGCACCTTCACCAGCTGGTGCCTCACTAAGGGTACTGGGTGCTGAAGGAGATCATGTCTCAAGGTTCACAGGCTCAACTTCTGGGCCTTCAGTCAAGGCTTTCCCTTCAAAGCTGATCTCAGGATCCACCTCAACATCTAGTTGACCCAAAATCTTATCTGCTAGCCTCTGTCTATATAATTTTGATCTCATCTTAAACTCTTCAAGCACCCTTCCTTGACTCCAATCTGCTAATCTCTCAACTTGTCTGTTTTGGCTTGGGTTGACAAGTGGAAGATCAACCAGATGGATGCACTCATAGAAACTCAAGTTTGTAAAATTGAAGATCTCTTGTTGACCTTGAGCTCTAGAAATGACAAGAGCCCTTCTTTCTGTGTCATACCTTCATCCCAAGATTGGGTTCTCGGAGTGAAGAGATGGGGTAGACATGGCTCTGGGTATACCCTCCTCAAATAGGCTGTATATGAGTAAGTCCACATCTGTGGACTTGAGGAGGTTGCTGAGTATGGACTATTGCAAGTGAGGGTGGTGAATCCTCTAAGTCCATACTTTGAGAAGAACTCCCAGGTTCTGTGACTGTTCTGACTTTCTCCCCCTTTTTGGTAGCAACATTTTCTTGCATAAGTGAGCTGGGGGTTGAGTCTATCATATTCATAGGTTCTTGTGGACCTGGTTGAGTTGTTCTTAGTGGTCTCTCAGCTAGCTTGCCCTTGAGATCGGTGATCTCAAGTTGCTAGTCATTGACTCTCTTTTGTAAGATAGTCACCTGAGATTCTGGGTGACGAATCTTAGATACTAAATAGGTGCAAGTTTTAGTCAATGTGTGCACCTTTAGTTTCAGACTCCCCTCGTCTTTATCAGAAGAATCATGGGGGGATGAGAGAATGGACTAATGTCTTCTTCCTTATCACCAGCATAGTATTCTTGGCGGCTGGATTTCCCCTGCATCATGACAACTTCAAGAGAAGTGTCAAGAGGCTGGGTTGCCATGGTCGAGGTCTGAATGATGTAATCACTTTCTAAAGTGAGAGCCTCTTCCATATAGATCTCCTGAACAGGTTCAGGAAGATCCACCTCAGTGGGGGGTGGATGATGTGGGCTAGACATGGGTGAGACAGGGGTACTCATCTCTCCTTGAATAGGGGTGGAGAAGAGAGACTCATGGTACTCACTGAAGCCCATGTCTTCATCATCATAGAAGTCAAGGCTGGGAATTGGTTGGTTGAGATCCAGTGGCTGGGGATGGTAACTGTCCCTGGAAGGTTGTTCACTAAAGTGTTGAGACTCTGAGTGAAGGCTTAAGACTGTTGGGGTTGTGAGCTCATCAGGCTAAGCATGAGGAACCTCAGCACTGATCATTTGAGAGATGGGAGTGGTTTGCTCCTCAGGGGAAGGGGGATCTCGAGTGTCCACTTCCTCCTGCATGGTTGGTGATATGCGGGCCTGCACAAGCTGAATAACATGTGCATGGGTTTGTTTGGTTTTACTCTGGTAGGTGATGGTTATTATAGGCTGTATTTATGGTTGAAAGGTGGAAGGTGTGGGTTTAACACTAGCTGGTGCTGCTAGGTTGCCACCTTGAGCAATGAGTTCAAACATTTTTGGGACTAGGGCTGTTTCTACCCCGAAGAAGCCAACAGTTGGCTTCTATATTATTTTGAAGATGTCGGGTTTCATCTGTCCCAGTTTTAGAATATTACCTGTTCCCCTCAAGTGTGTGCCCAGTTCACATTTGAGAATGTGTTGGACATATCTAGGGAACATATAATACTCTAGGGAGTCTAAGTTAGCGAGCAAATTGGTATATACAAATTATGAATACCTGAACTTGACCACCTGATTTATTCCATAGACTATGAAGGAGAGGTCTTCTGGAATCTGGTCCCATCCTCCATGCTTGTTGAACAAGCTGTGTATGACAACATGGAGGAGGTACTTCCATTGAGAGGAGACCTTCCCCTTCCTGAAGGTTTTGACTGAGAAGTCACCCTCATAGCCCATCTGCTCAAAGGAGTGGTTGACTGCAGCTTTGGGAAAAGACAAGTCACCTTCTACATCTTCCAGCTGAAGATGTGTGTTTATGGTGGCCGGAGTGATGAAAGTTGTCCTCCCCTGCACTGTAGCAGACTGTGCCTTCTCCCCGTCCATGGTAACCTCTTCGTAAGTCCGCCTGAACTCTAACAAGTGATCCTCATAGAGAGGAGGATCAATGGTGAGGGAGGTGAAGTAGTTGGACAAATAAAGGTAATGACAAACCTCTGAGAAACCTGGATCTTTCTCAGAGTCTAACAGAGCAACCTGATTATGTTTCCTGTGAAGATACATGGAAAAATCGGGTTGGTTTCTTCGGTCAAGGTTGGCCATTTGAAGTAGCTTTGTGATGAAGGAAGATAAGAACGAAGGCGGTTTGTGGGTGAAATTAGGTTAGAGAAATGCAGATGAAGAAGAGAGTGAGAAGAGGAGGAACCGTTGTGAGAATATATATAAAATGGATTTGAGACAAAGTTAAAGCAAAATGATAAACTTTGAAATCCAGATGTTGGTCCCACCTCTGAAAAAGTACCCAAAAAGTAGTTTTCTTGGAAGTTGAAAATCTTTCGAAGATAATTTTGCTTCGGAAGTTTTGAGAAAAAAGCTTTTGAAGCCAATTTGGCTTCAGAAGATATTCTTAAGAATTGTGAAAATTTGGCTTTGGAAGAAAAATACTTAGAGAGTTTTTCTTCCGACACATATTTGGTTTTGGAAGATATTAAGACTTGAGAGTTTTATTCTAAAGAGAATAAATCTTCTGAGACTTAATTGCTTTCGGAAGATATTTGTCCTTAAAATACATGCAAGTACTTAAAAGCATATTTAAGATTCGGAAGATATTTTCAGAATTTCTTCCGAAAGTAAATTTCTTATAAGTAGTTATTTGATTTGAAGACATAAATTTCTTCCGAAGGCAACTTGAAATATTCCGAAGGAAAATATGTTTTTGAAAAATATTCAAAAATCTAAGGAATATCATTAAAAATTTTCTTTCAAAATAAATTGTGCTTAAGAAGGTGATAAAATAGACAACTTAGGACACAGGTTTTAGAAATAAAGTTGATTTAAGTTTTAAGAAAATCTACTCAAAGTTAATCATCCCAATAGCTGATACAAGATATTTGAATCTTTATTCATCAAAGGCTTTAGTGAATAGATCAGCATATTGTTCATTTGTGTTAACTTTGACTAGTTTGATTAATCCTTCTTAAAGTTATCTCTAATCAAATGATACCTGATGTTAATGTGTTTGGTCCTGGAGTGCTGCACAGGATTCTCTGTAATAGAGATAGCACTGTTGTTGTCTATATGGATGGGAGTCTCTTTGAAGTTGAATCCATAGTCCAGGATTTGATTCTGAATCCAAAGCACTTGAGCACAGCAGCTTTCAGCAGCAATGTATTCAGCTTCAGCAGTTGATGCAGAGACACAGGATTGTTTCTTGCATTACCATGAGACAATCCTTCCACCAAGGAATTGACATCCCCCTGATGTAGCTACCATAGTCACTATCTGTATAAGAATACAGATTGAATTAAGAACTCTTTGGATACCAAAGGCCAAGCTTGGGAGTACCTTTGAGATATCTAAGAATCCTCTTGACAGCAACCAGTTGTGACATCTTATGGTTTGCTTGATATCTTGCACAGATGCATATGGCAAACATGATATCAGGCCTGCTGGCTGTGACGTACATAAAAGACCCAATCATAGCCCTATAGAGATGTTCATCCACACAACCCCCCTCAAGATCAGGTCCAAGGGAGTGGTTTTTGGCTATGGGTATCTTAGCAACCTTACAATCAGTCATGTTGAATCTTGTAAGTATGTCTTGTACATACTTTGACTGACTTATGAAGATGCAATTGTTAACTTGCTTCACTTGAATTCCCAGAAAGAAATTGAGTTCCCCTATGGCACTCATTTCAAATCTATTCTTCATCAGCCTCTCAAAGTCTTTATAGAGCTTTGGACTAGTTGACCCAAAGATAAGGTAATCCACATATACTTGAACCAGCATTAAGTCATTCCCTATTCCTTTGATGAAGAGAGTTCCATCTATAGTACCCCTCTTGTAACCATGTTAACAGAGATACTGAGATAGTGTCTCATACCACTTTCTTGGAGCTGGTGCAGTCCATAAAGAGCTTTATCAAGCTTGCAGACATAATCAGGATGATCTGGGTTTGCAAAGCCAGGTGGTTATTTGACATACACCTCTTCATCAATCACCCCATACAGAAAAGCACACTTAACATCAAGTTGGTAGACTTGAAATCCTTAGATGCAACAAAAGCCAGGAATATTCTTACAGCTTCAAGTCTTACCACAGGAGCAAAAACATCTTTGTAATCAATTCCCTCTTCTTGTGTGTACCCTTGAACAACTAGTATTTCCTTGTTCTTGATGACAAGTCCTCTATCATCTTTCTTGTTCCGAAAAACCGACTTGGTTCCTATGGTAGTCTTCCCATGAGGAAGAGGACATAGGTTCCAAACCTTCTGTCTTTTGAATTGAAGCAGCTCTTCTTGTATTGCTTCAACCCAACTTCCATCTTTCAAAGCCTCATCAACTTTATTTGGCTCTACTTGGGACAAAAAGCAAGAGTGTAGACAGATATTTTTGTCATGGGTTTGTCCTCTTGTTCTCACCCCTGTATCAACATTTCCAATGATGTTTGTGGTGGGGTGTGACTTGTGGGTTAGTTGAGGGATCACAGCAAGTTGATTGGATAGATCCAAATTAGAGAAATTTAGATCTGCCAATGGAGTATCACCCACCACATCAGCACACTATCAAGTGAGACTTGATCCAATGAGTGTGTGACATCATTTATGTTGTCTTCTATGGAGTGGTTATCAACATCAAGAAATTCTTGATCACTGTCACCACCTCCATTTCCTCCTATATTTGAAGCTCCTTCACCTGAGTTTTGAACCTCTGAGATAGAATTTGAAGGCATCTCAGATGTATCAGCTGAATTTGTCATGTTTGTGCTGATAGGATCTTCATTTGCAGTGTTAGTTACCACTGGAGCTGAAGTAGTATTCTTGCTTGGTCTTCTCAGCTCAAATCTTGGGTCAAGATCTTCTGTTGATATGTTACCTGTAGATCCTGAAACATCTTCATAAGACTTGATAAAACAATTGGTAACTAAATCAAAATCAAATAGCTAATCCGGATCAGAAACTTTCACACTGGGAGTGTGCTCATTGAAGGTCACATTTGCTGACTCCTCAACTACTCTAGTTCTAAGATTGTATACTCTATAAGCCTTAGCTTGAGAAGAGTATCCAATAAAATGTCCATCATCTGATTTCTTAGCAAACTTGGCTACCTGATCTTTGGTATTCAAGATGGTGCCTGGACATCCAAATGACCTGAGGAAACCAATGAATGATCTCCTTTTGTGCCACAGCTCATAATGAGTTTTACCATGAGTCTTAACTACTAAAACTCTATTCTGCACATATCAGGCTGTGTTAACAGCCTTTACCCAGAAGGTGATGGGCAGTTTAGAGTCAGACAGCATGGTTGTTGCAGCCTTAATAAGTGTCATGTTTCTCCTCTCAGCAATACCGTTTTGCTGAGGAGTCTTGGAAGCACTATATTGTCTTGTAATACCCTTTTTATCACAAAATGTATCAAGGATTTGGTTCTTAAATTTTGTTCCTTGATCATATCTTATGGTCTTGACCTTGTGATCAGATTGATTCTCAATTTTCAGAATGAAATTCTTCAAGATCTCAGGAGTCTCATCCTTAGTTCTAAGGAAAAAGACCCAAGTGAATCTTGTGAAATCATCTGTGATCACTAAACAATATGATGTCCTTCCTAAATTCATTACACTGGTGGGGCCAAAGAGATCCATATGTAATAAGTGTAGGGGAGTAGTGATAGAGTTTCTTTCTTTAGCTTGTGAGACACTTTGTGTTGCTTCCCTTTCAGGCATGCAACACAACGATCATCACTTGTAAACTCTTTCTTTGGCATTCCAGTTACCAAATCATTTTTAATTAATTTATTCATGTTCTTAAAGTTTACACGGCACATTCTTTTATGCCAGAGGAAAGACTCATCACTTTTTGCTTTAGATAGAAAACAAGAAACTTCTCCTGAGGGAGATGTTTCCTGCAAGTCCATCTTGTACATGTTTCCTTTCTTGGGAGCTCTGAGCAGGATATGCTCTTAAGGAATGATCACCCCGGGCTTGAGAACAATGCACTCATGCTCAGTAAAGAGCATGTTGTGTCTCTGATCACAAAATTAGGATACACTCAGTAGATTGTATCCAAGCTCCTTAACAAAATTTACATTCTCAATGGTGAGCTTACCATTTGTGACCATGCCCCTTCCAGTGATGTAACCACCAGCATCTCCTCCAAAAGCAACTGGTCCTCCATCAATTTTCTCAAAATTATGAAGCAAAAAACCATTGCTTGTCATGTGCTTGGAACAACCACTATCAATGATCCACACATTTCCCTTGGTCTTTAGCTATTCCTGCACAAAAAGAAATGGTTAGTTACACTTGGAAACCCAAGCCTCATTGGTCTTGGGCTTTTCAAACTGATCTAAAGACAATGTAACAGTAACTAATCCTATATTTAAGCTTTGAGGATTATTAGTTGCTGTTGATGAAAAACTTTCAGTCACCGGATCTTTCTTCATCTTCCACACCATCTTCGGAAGATTGGAGTTGACCTTCAATACCTCAGAAGTTTCAACAACTTCTGAAGTTTTGGAAACTAGACCTTCGGAAGATCTTGCTTTCACTGCAACATGCTTTAGTACTTCGGAAGCATTCATTTCTTCCGAGACCAAAGTTCTTCCGCAGGCAAGTTTTCACTTGTCTTCTTCTTCACTTTGGAGCTTCCGAAGGAAATAAATTTTCCTTCAAAATCTAGCTTCTCCTTTTTCTTCTTAGAAGTTTTCTCTTTGATCATGTGGATGGTACTTTTAGGATTGTAAATGCAATCCTTAGCCAGATAAGAAGTACTACCACACATGATGCAGTCCATTTGCTTCCTTCTGAGAGTCTTCTTCTAAGAGGAAGACTGAACTTGATCACATTCCTTCTCCATCTTCACCTTCACAGATGATGCAGTAAGCTTCTTAGGGAGAGGCTTGCTTTTGGAGCTGGATGGTTCAGACTGTGTAGCAGTGTTACACAACTGATCAGTCTTCTTCTCCTTGCTGAGATGATTTGAACCTGAACTAGAACTCCTGGTACTAGAGTTCATGGTTGGGTCTTCAGCCTTCACCACTTCAAACCCTGCAGAGATAAACACCTGTTTCTGCTTAGAGTTAAAAATGGCCTTGATTTCTTGAGTCTTCTTTGCCTTTATCTTGGCTCTCCTGATCAAGTTCTTTCTTTGAGACTTTTTCATCCCAGCTTCTTCATCTCTCTCCTTAGGATAATAGTGTCCCTTCTTAGGATGGTCCTCCTCACTCTTCTCAGACACATCCTTCACTATCTCCTTCTTATCCTCTTCAGAAATGGGGTCTATAAGGGGAAGCTCATCTTCACAAGTTCCATACCTTGGAGATCTTACAGATAAAAGAGTGTGTGGAGGAGCTATCTCAATAGATCCCAGTCCCTACTTATTTTGATAACAAACTTGTGCATGTAGGGAAGAGTTGAAGGTCTCTTCTTCAAGAACAAGTTTTTTTGCCCGGACTTTGCTGATCACAAGCTCAGCCTGGCATTCAGTTAACTTAGTGATGAGATCTTTGATCTGAGTCCTATAGTTGGTGTGTTCATGCTTTAGAGTTGAAATGGTTTTCTCTCGATCTTTTATTTTCCGTTTATAATCATTTTCAGCTCTTTTGAAATCAGCTTTTAAGATATTTAAGGACTCAAGATCTGATCTCATCTCTCAGTTATAGGACCTATACTTATTGACTTTAGCAATACATTCAGGTGTACAGAGATGTTCCAATACCTTGGCTTTATCATGGTCTACCATAAGTGCTTGGTTTGGAGCAACATCCTCCACCTGAAAGCTCCAGTCAAAGCCTCCTTCTTCAGCAACTATAGTATGTTGCATGGGCTTCTCATTCTGGTGTGCTCCTTCAGTGTAGTTTGGCCTGGCTTGTGCTTGGCCACCATTTGACTTAGGTTCCTTACACTCTCTGGCAAAGTGTCGCATTTGGTTACAATTGTAACACTTCACCTTGCCTTTGTCCAGCCCAAACTTTCCACTAGACATATTGCTAGGAAACTTCCTCCCAGTTCTCTTATAGAACTTTTTGGC
This sequence comes from Flaveria sonorensis, assembly GCA_025506505.1. Taxonomy (NCBI): domain Eukaryota; kingdom Viridiplantae; phylum Streptophyta; class Magnoliopsida; order Asterales; family Asteraceae; genus Flaveria; species Flaveria sonorensis. Next base: position 93,976 of record JACCIY010000678.1, read on the forward strand.
CCTGTGAGTAAGAAGAGCCATCTGCAGGACTACTTTCATATGCTCCAGATCATCTGGATGGATATAGTCCAGGTCTTCAAGAGTGAAGAGAAAGTTGCCTGTACTTTCATCTGAAGACACAAAAGCTTAAGAAGAACTTGTCTCCTGGAATGGGCTTCCAGGGATGTAGCTCTCCCTTGGTGTCTTTGGGAAGGTGATGAAAGGCCCCTTTTGTGAGGTTTCAGGGTAGCAGATAAGGTGGTGTTGTGGTTCTTTACAGTCCCTTTCAACCACATAAAGAGCTGAACTCTGTTGGATGCTGGAGTTACCAGATGAATTTTGCATATTCATCTCCATCTGGTAACCACTGAGTATTCCATACAACTCGATGAGAGTAAGGGTTTGAGGTTTTCAGTCCTCTTAATGACCACACAATAGTGTGTCCATTGTCTGGGAAGAGAGGACATGAACTTCCTTACAATTTCTCTGTTCTCCAAAGTTCCTCCAACATCAATAAGAGTATCCACAATCTCAACATACCTGAAGTATTGTTGAGTTAAGGTTTCACCTACTTTGAAGGTGAAGTTCTCAAACTGCTGCTTCAAGAGGTCCTTCTTGTTCTCTTTAGCTTCATTGAACCCATCATACATCAGCTTCAGTGTATCCCACAGTTGCTTTGCAGTCTTGTACTTCTTAAAGCCTCTATAGATAGAGTTTGGAAGAGCAGTTTGGAGGGCGGTCATGGCCTTCTGATCAATATCAATTTTCTTCCAATCTTCATCAGAATAATTTGCCACTTTCTTGGGTATCATACCACCACCAGCAGCAGCTGAAGGGGTGGATGGTACATGAGGTCCAGAGACTAGTGACCCCCTACATCCTGGAGTCCTGGGACTTGATGAAGCCTTCCATTCTTTGAAACCAAGTGTCAAAGTCTTCAGGAGTGATCAGTGGGGACTTAGTCATGGTACCAGTTTCTATGTCAGCCTTGGTGATAGCTGTCATTTGATATGTTAAGTATTTTGTGAGAGTGAAAGGATTAAAGATGGTGAGATCCTACAATCAAGAGCCTGCTCTGATACCAATTGCAGGACCGTGTGAAGGGTGGTCAATACAATCAGTCTCATAATGAGGAGAGATTTAGAACACTTAACAGTTCAAATGGGGAATTGGGTTTGAGTATGATGATACTAAGAACACAAGTAAGTAATGAGATAGAACTAAGAACAAGAACAAACAAGTATGGTTTTTAAGGATGTTGTATATTGCTCTCAAGTTCTATTACAAGTGTTTTCAAAGCATATTCGAATTACAAGGACCTGAGACACTTTATACTACATCCTTGGTTTTCAATGTTTAGAAAGAAAGTTGAAAACACTAATCTAGACAACAAGATCAATGTAGAGTCAAAAGGCAGATTGCCTTTTGACTAGTGACTATGACATGCCATAGCTCATATCCTTTTCTAATATAAAAAGGTTTACAGGTACAAAAGTAGAAGTTACAGACAAAGACCTTATTCTACTATTTACAAAAGCATGGACTTTTCACCAACTCATACAAGTTGGTGAGTCTTCAGAGTTGCAGCGAAAAATATGTCAGCTTTATGTAAAGCAGATCAGAGAAAGCATGTCTTCTCTGTCTTTGGAAGAAATCAGTCTTTACAGCTAAATGGCTTCGGAATACTTTGTCTCTGAAGCTTCGGAAGACTTCATCATTGGCTTCGGAAGACTTCATCATTGGCTTCGGAAGATTTGGACTTTGGCTTCAGAAAATTTTACACTTAGAGTATTTTCTGATGTAGAGTGTAAAACTTCCGAAGCACTTCTACCTTGTACGTCGAGTGCATGCATGCAGGAAGACCCTTAATTGTTTTGGATTCTTTGGTTGTATCAGCCTTATAATCTTCTGATATTATCTTACAATAATAAACTTTGTATTTTAACTTTCTCTGAAATGAGTAAGCTTTAAATTATAAACAAATATGTCAAATAAGTAATGAGTTTTGTTAATTGCAAATAAGTAATAAGTTCTTTAAAAAATGAAACCATAAAATCTACTAAATCATATTATTATTGTAGAAAGAAATACACTCTTTGTAAGGGGCATTTACATATTCTTCTTTCTAAGATCACTAATTACATAATTTCAATCCAAAATTTCAATTACATATATATTCTTTCTAAAACATATATATATACATATTTATTCATTTGTAAAAATTAACTTGAATGACTACTTGCCCTAATTTTTACTAAGTGACTTTTACATATATTTCTTTCTAAAACACTCAAATTACATATTTTCTTAAATTCGAGACTCTTGAATCAATAAAAATAACAAAGTTGCATCTTCAAAAGACAAAAGTATAAAACTTTATTTCAAGACTACAATCACGAATAATCAAAGTTACATTTCAATCTACCAAAAACAATTTTCAAAGTTTCACACAATTACAATGCTGAAAAAAATCACTATGTAAACAATTCTTTAATAAAGATAAGGATAAAATAGTTATTTAACAAGTTAATTATAATAAATATATTATGTTTTAGGAATAGAAAATATGTAATTGATAATTTAACTTGAATAATTGTAATTGATTGATAATCTTAAAAGAAGTAAACATATATATAATTGACTTTTGTAATTGGGGAGATATGTGAGTTTGAATATCCAGATGAGATTAGTGCCTACCAATGATCCTTAACCTAACTGTTTAAGGTTATGTACCCATGACATGTAAATATAGGAAGGTCATAGGTTCAAGTCTCACTTTGAGTAAAATGCTCAGAGTTGAGTCAGCAGGTTATGCTCCTGAGGGGGTTGGGGGTGCGGTTTCTGCTGGAAAACGGATAGATGGACCCGATTAAAATAACATCTATTATTCGAACCAGGGTCGCATATTTACCATTCAAAAAAAATGAGATTAGTGCCTAGAAGAGTGTGTTGACTGGACTGACTTTCAACTATTCTACAACTAACTAGCAAACTAATATACCAACTCAAAGTAATTATACTATAGCCACTAACTACAATCTATAATAGGTACATATCAATACCTTCCCCTTAAGAAGATTTTTGTCCTTAAGGATCAACCAAAGGAAAACAATTAATGACAAAGATATCAACTAACTAAGCAAGCGTTTGAAGGATCATTATCTTCTACCATTTTTTTTCATTTCCCATTTCCATCTAACTAGCTACATTTTTACAATTTTCTTTTTGAACTTGAACACCCAGTTGTCTAACATATAAGTAGGACACCTTCCCACATAATTACTACAACTTTCAAGTTTGCTTTGATTTTTGGTGTAACATCCGTCCATTCGTATCACCAATATTTTCCGCTTTACACACGAGTATCTCATGGATTTGCTTTGGGTTGCCAAGGTGAAAACTTCACAGTAAGGTCACTCATCCTGGATTGCTGCCAATTGAGCACACTTAATTGTAGAGTTCTCCTCTCATCCACAGCCACTACGCAAACGCGTTGGTGATATTAAAAACCAGAAATACTTTATGAACGTAGGGTGTCACAATCAAACCCCCCCCCCCCCTTTGGACTCATCATCCTCGATGAGCCCAAGAACTCACCATCCTCGATGAGGTTTGTCTCACCATCCCGAATAGCACAGGAGTGGCTCTGATTTCATTCTGTAACACCTGGCCTCTCATACCATAAATATTGTCCGCTTTGCCAACAAGAAGCTCATGTTTTCTTTTGATTGCCTGGGTGAAAACTTTCTAAGGAGGTCACCCATCCCTGGAATACTGCTTAGAACCGGTGTACCCTGGGAACAGACGACGAATCTTTTTAAGGGAATTATGTCAAACACAAGCCCGGTTCTCCTCGTGTTCTTCTGTTTCTGTTCTTTAATTTTGTTTTGCAGGATTACTTTCGACTGTTGATCGTATTCTCTTTATAGATATTATATCCAATTTGTTATTACTGATTATTATAGATTTTCTAACAATTTGTATATGCATTTCTTTCTTTGACAACGGAGAAATCTCTTTTAATGAGTCTTGTAAGATTCTATAAAATCACTTAGAATTCACACTCAGCATGTATTTTAAAATTGATTATGAATTAATAACTACCTATACAACAAGATATTGACATGTGTGAGTTTGCCAATTGAAAGTTCTCATTAACACCATAAAAAACTACACATATCAATTAATTTGACATACTCATCATTTATACTAGTGGAAGAACCCAAGCTTTGCGTTGGCGGGGGACTTAATGATTTTCAACAAAATTAAAATAAAAACATATATAGAAAAAAACACTTCTCAACGAAAACCTACTATACACGTTGCATAGTTTTTTATTTTGTTAAAAACACTTCACAATGAAAACTTTATAAAAGAAAAGACAAAACATAACACATACTTTGCATATCGTTTTATTTTGTCAAAATCAATTGCCCTGTCCTGAAACACCATCCCCGATCCTGTGATGGATTTTTTTATTCACTTAGACCCTTATATTAATAATTAATATACAAATTAAACCTTTATGATTCGATACCTTTTTTATTTGATTTCTTTTCACTTATGTCTTTATATTAATAGGTAAAACATAAATTAAATCCTCTTGTTTGTTTTAAAATAAATTTCACCCTAAAGTTATAAAATCAAACTTAATTCATATAATTTTTTTATAATTATAATTATTATTATCTATTGATTTGTTTATTATTTGATGTTATTTTAGGTTTTTCTAAAATTAATTGAAATTTTTTGGATATATAAGTTTAAAAATACCATATTTCCCCTTTTAGTTTATTTATTATTTAATGTTTTTTTAGTTTTTTTTAATTAAGTTACATATTTTTAAATATATAAGTTTATATTAGATTAAAATAATTTAGTTTTGGGGAAATATGGGACGACACCATGTCCAGAGTCGGTTCAATTCGAGTGGTTTATAACCGATCCACTTTCAAGTGAGTTTATTTAAAACGTGATTCAAGCCATTTGTTTTTAAATACCATTACTTTTTTGAATTAACATTCAAAGGAATTTTTTATAAATCACTTTTAAGTCTTAGGAAAACATACAAGGCGTATTTTAAAATATCAATCTCTTCATATAAAGTGTTTTACAGCAAGTCTTATTTCTTTCTCAATAAATTTAAGCTTTTATTTAGTTAACAAAATCTTTTATACACTTCTCAATGGAAACCTAGCATGCATGTTGCGTAGCGTTTTTATTTTGTTAAGACCATTTCTCAATGAAAACAATATATAAGAAAAAGCAAAACATAACACACGCCTTGCATAGTTTTTTTTTGTTAAAATCAATTTTACCTTATCCGGAAACACCATCCCTGGTACCATGGTGAATTTTATACCTACGCCCTTATATTAATAGTTAAAATATAAAATAGACTCTCTTAATTTGATTTCATTCCACTTAGGTCTTTATATGAATAGGTAAGATACAAATTAATTTTGTTTTTTTAAAAAAAATTCTCGTGCTAAGAGCCTTTCGAAACTCTTGAACTGTAAGAGAGACTTCATTTAGGAGCGATCTTTTGAAAAGGATCTTTTTGATTCTCGAGAATGAGGGGCAAGGGGATTGAACGAGAAAGATAGGCCTTCTTCGCCTTCCGCCTAAGCTGCACAGGAAAGGCCCAAAGCCAATCCCAGGGAATAGTGATAGAAGTAGGAGTTTATTTTAGCCATGATACCATAGGTAATTAAACTTAATATAAATGTAACTCAGCTTGAGAGCCACCTTTAGGATATGAATAGGAGATTAACCTTAAATGTATAAAATTTTATTTAATTTATATATTTTTCTTATGATTATAATCAATGATTGATTAATTTATTTGTTTAAAATAACATATTTCACCTCTTAATTTATTATTATTGATGTTAGTTTAGTTTTTTTTTATAAATTAGTTAAAAATAAAAGATTTGCATGTTATAAATGAGTAAAATTAATAAGGTTTACATGATATTAATAAGGGTTAAATTGGAATATATTATTTTCATGTATTGATAAATTGTATCTTACATATTAAAACTTGTGTTAGCTAGGTGTCTTAGAAATTTTATATAATTACAATAAATGACAAAGTGATGCTTTATATAGTAATATATAATATAAATTATACTCAAGGAATTTGTTAAATTCACTAATATGTTACAAATGATTTCAACTAGATTTCCTTACCAATTCCTCAATAAATTACCTAGGAATTTTAGGCTCTCGTAAAAACTTGACAATTCCGGATCCAACTTTTCAAGTAGTGATGTATGATTGTTCATTATCTTTTTTGAACATCAACGAAAAAAAATATGAAACAAGTTTGTACAATATTACAATAAAATTTTATAGTATTTTGATCTTTATTTAACGATCTAATTATCTCTACATGATTTTAGAACTTTTATGAATGGTGTCATCCTGATAGATTATGAATCAATGCAGATATTGTTTTGTTTCTCAGGACTATGTTGGTCATTTGGTGTGATGGTAAGTGTTTAATTATAATGTTGAACTCCGTTATGGTTGTTCAATATCATTTTATAAACATAAAAAAATCTCACTACATTTATATTATGTAAATTATTTTAAAAAAATAGATATTTTAATAAATGAGACGAATAAAATAATTAAACGATAACGAGGTTTCAGAAAATAAATCTTCAATGAAACAAAATCCTCACACATATAAACAGTATATAAAAGACATCTGTTTTAACTTGATTTCAACACCTATCCAGACAAATCCTATTCTTCTTTTTGTGTCTCCCTATAAGTTCTCTTTTTGTATAATAAATTGACAAAATGGGCACAAAACACATGCATCCCACTCACTAAACTTATAAGAACAAATTCATTATTAATTATAATCGTTTTTGAAGTAGTTATATATTTTAATCTAAACCTTTTATATTTTATTTAATGAAGTTATATATAATTTAATTTTTTTTAAAATATGTTTTGTTATATTTAAAGAATTAAAAATATTTAAGAATGCTTAAATTCCTTTTAATTAACCCGTTCCATTTTCCCATAAAAGTCATTTCAAAATCATCGAATGCTTAAATACCTTTTAATCAATAACTTAAGCTAGGGTACTCATTATATTTAAACTAAGTTACAAGACATTCGGAAACAACTAACAAAAAATTCAAAAATTAATTATTATGTTTCATTTGTCTCCATAAATTTATAAAAATTTGGATCAAATGATGAATTATTAATAAAAATATAATATAAAGAATGGAAGAAAAGTTTTTATAAAATGATAAGGTTCACTTATATTATTATTATTATTATTATTAATATTATTATTATTATCATCATTATTATTATTATTATTATTATTATTATTATTATTATTATTATTATTATTATTATTATTATTATTATTATTATTATTATTATGTTATAATCTTTATATTTTCATAGTTTACAGAGATAACATGATACTAATTAGGGGGTAAAATAAAATGGCCCTTGACTTTAAGTTGATCTACACCCAAGCTCCACTTTCTAAAAGAAGTTCCGAGCTCGAGCTCGATTCATTTTAAATTATATATTTAAAATTGAAGTTCGGTTGATGAGTAAGTTTACAAGTTCAATTTTAGCTTGTTATATTTTTTAATTATTTAGTTATTTTGTTTATATATACATATAAGTATCTTTGTATGTATTTAGTTATTTTCATTTTAATTATATACATGAATTTGATAATATTATTATGTAAAATATATATATCTTTTAGTGAAAATTTGATATATTTGTATACATAATAGAGTTGTTTATGTTCATAATAATTTCAGTATATGAAGCTCGGGCTAGAGCTTATCCATACAAATGTGATGGTTATAATAGGCTCAAACTCAACCTTATTTAAACTCCACTAGATTCGAATCTTTTAAATTTAATTTTTGATAGTTTATAAACGGTTTGACTTAATTACACCATTTATCTACTTATATAAATAGAACTCGTACTCATATGACAAGCATGTGGCTAATCTATTATGTTGGATTTGGGATTGATACCATAACTGTTTCTTCTATTAGTTATTTACTTATTTAACATATGTTTAGAAGTAATAACTCAAGCTATTTATATTGCTATTTATTTAATAATAATTAATGGAGAAATAATGAAAGAAACAATCTGAAAACGAGCATCCCAACAAAATATGGGAGTGACAGACAACATGAGATTTTAGATAGGAGTAGGGGTGTAGGGTGGTGGGGACAGGGGGAATACCAAAGACCCAACAATTATTCTAACTTGTCTTTATCTGTCAGACCAAATTAACAAACAATCATTCCTTCCACTCAATCTTCCTTGGATCCTATCATTCTTGCCTCTCTTTTTTATTTCCATATTAATTACTTTTTTAAAAGAGAAACGTGTGAACCCTGGTATAGATTTTATTTTAATCGAGCTTATATCTTTATTTTCTAGTCGGGACCGTCTTTAATTTTCTCAGGAGGAAATCTGTTGGTGTGAAGATTCAATAAGATGTTAAAAATTTAAATTTTATATGATCTTTAAGAGAAGTGTGTTTAGTCTTACATTGGTGTGGGAATAAATTTTCATTTGGTTTATATATATATAAGCCTCCAAGATTTATTAAATTCTTATATTGTGTTTTATTTTAGCATCTACCCGCGCACAGGGGGTGCAGAAAACAGGTTTCTGGGTTGGATATTCCTTGAACCAATGCGTCGCTCCCGCGACATGCGGGCACAAATGCAGCTCCGAAAACCAGGGCTCGCTAGAGGTCCTTTTTGCTACTGAAACCGTTTCTTGCTTTTGAACAACATGGAATTTATGAAGCAAGAATTAAACCTATAACCTTCCAATGATTGGATATCTCACCTTAACTAGTTGAGTTTTGGGAGGATGAAACACGAACAAACATTATCCTTATGATTTTATTTAGAAATACAAGTAACATAAAATATACAATGGTAGCATGAGAGAAAAAGTATTGCGGATTACCTATAAAGTAATTATTACCAACACATAGGAAGAAAGAAAAACAAAAGTGTAGGACAACCTATGACTTTAAGACCCGGCTAAGACATAGTTATACAACTCTTTAAAAATCTCTAACCTTTATCTTAATTCTCCAAAAACTTATATCATTGATCATTTCCTTAGAGATGGGCAAGTATAACAAACTATGCATATTCGTCCATCCTAGTCAATCTTCATATTTATACCTTTTTTTTCTAGAAGATTCATAATTATATAACAATTTTTGTTACTGCAACTAAATATATATACTTATTTGTAGTAATAAAATTATAAGTGAAATTATTCATAGAAACATCTTTTAAAATTATTAAAGCGAGTTATTCTAATAACACTATGTAATTTAATGAAATGAAGTTTTATTGATGTAATCAATAAAAATATGACAACGAGTATTTACCCTCATTGCGGTACATCATATTGGATGTCTTTGTGTCTAGATGTTACCTTGTTGGACGCGTTAACATTCACTCGCTGAAACATGTGGCACATCATAGTTACCTCTCACACTATGTATGTCCGTTTAGCATAATTCTCCTATATATCACATCCAAATTTTTTTCCTTAACAAGCATGTTTATAATGTTAATCTCACTATTATAAGAATTTAATGATGACAAGAATATTCAATTAAGTTAAAAATAACTTAAGAGTGTAAAAGAATTTACAAAGGAGTAAGCTTCTTGTTGTTTAAATCTAAAAGCTTCTTTGTTGTTTAAATCTAACTTAATTAGTATTTTTAAGAATAATTTTTATATATTAAAATTATTATTTTTTTAAAAAGTTATATCATACCATTAAGAGCATTCACACTAGATTCCTCATCCCCATCTCCATATTTACACTAAAAACATTAATTTTTTACTCCAACTTTCAATTAAATAATACTTTTTAATATTTTTATTATTACATTTTCTCTCTCCATGTGGTTGTCCTGTATTTTTCCAAATATGGGGAATCATGGTACAATCTCATAAATTTTCTCTCTTTTTCACTCATAACCACTAACAACCATCCCGTATAAATATAGGGCACATACTCACATCGAAAATAAAAAACCTACTGTGAATGCTCTAATAATTTTATTTTCTATTATTTGAGCATTATACGTTTTTATGGAAGCCCTATCAAACGAAAAACACTCATACATAGCAAATTTATGCATCATAAGTTCTGGGATGATATAAGGACAAACCATAATTACCTCTACCACATAAGATAAAAAATTGCTTTCAAAGACCTAAACTCATACATCATATGTCTATACAGTTACAGGAACATTACGTTTAACATTACAATGATGCGTTGAAGTTGTAGATGTCTGACACGCATGAACAAATTGTGTTATTTTTATGGTGCTTACAAACTGTTAGAACAATGTTTCCGAACCATTTTATTGGTGCGTCTAAAAACCACTTATACTTCTACAAGCATATTATCATATTCCTAAAATACGTGTTGCATCCTATTTACTTAGTATATTTTTCACACGCGTAAATAACACAAAACCAATTAAAAAAGTACAAGATCACATAAACACTTGTAATTAGTGCATGTATGTTAGATAGAGTGGGAATGAGAATGATAGCCAATTATGAAACACATCAGTTTTTTTTATAAAATATTTTTTTAACTTATATTAGAGTTTGGTCCCAGTTCACAATAAAACTTGTCACTCATAGTGACATGTCATTCATTAACAAATATAAAAGTATTATACGAAAAATAAAAATGTATAAACTTTTTCTACAATATTAATTATATTAATATTAAACAAGAATAGGGTTCTTTCGTCAGTCAGAAGTCACGCTTGTGAAACTTTAACCATTTATGATACTTTTCCTGAAAACATTTAAAACATATTTTTTTGTTAGCTTTCATTAAGTAAGTACACTTCTTTTCTTATTCCAAAAACATATTTCTTTTATTGGAATTTAACATCCCAAATCATTTTTATTTAATCCCCACTAATTTTCTTTGGAATTCAACACCCGAATTTCTTATGGGTTATTTTCAGCCCTTGAGGATTGTTAACTCCTCTTTTATATACGTGGAGTTCAACACCCGAACCCTTTGATTTCAACACCCGAAATCCTTATATATATTAATCCCTTTTTATATATGTGGAGTTCAACACCCGAACCCCTTGAGATTTCAACACCCGAAATCCTTACATACATTTAACTCCCCTTTTTATATATGTGAAGTTCAACACCCGAACCCCTTGGGATTTCAACACCCGAAATTCTTACATATATTTAACTTCTTTTTAAATTATTAATACACATACTTGGACCCGTAATCATATACATCATTTTTCTCATAATCATATTTATCATAATATAAATAAAAATATATACATGTATTTAAACATGTTTCATCTTCACATAATTCATACAAACTCATAATAAATTATACATTTAATATGAAATAAATATGTAACATAATCTAGTTACAAGTGAGTGTACTTACCTCCTAGTGTCATTAACTTGAACACAGAATATAACCGGTTAACTATTGTAGCCAAACCGTCTCACAATTCTTATATTCTCTTGCTCAAATCATATTCTTGCCAATCTACTCGTACAATTCCTAGTTTTGTATATCGTTTCTTTTTCTTTCTTTTTTGAGCATATAGGTGACATATAATAAGAGATGAACAATTTTATCCAAAAAATAACATCTAGCTTTCTGTTCAAACGTGGCTTCATTTAGTTGTTTGATTCATTAACTTAATTAATATATTAACTTTCATGACCGCCTCTTCAATGGTCATCTTTATCTAATTTCAAAAATTATACTTTATTTTTATATTATTATTATTATTATTATGATTATTATTATTATTATTATTATTCTTATTATTATTACTATTATTTATTATTATTATATTATTGTTATTATTATTATTATTTATACAACAAACACTTGTTTAAACGTCCCATAATCTAATAGTAATTTGACCCGAAACTTACTTGTTTAATCTATTTGAAATACAAATTTTAAATATTTTTATTTTATTCACAAAACAGGATGTTTCAAATTATATTGTTACAAATATTTGTTTGTGTACCGCAATTAAAATACTAATTTAAAATGTGTATACATTTTTATATTGCTTAAAACTAATGGTATATTGTATGACAATATATATGAATACATACATGCATTAAGGTATATTAAAGATCATAAATATTAAAAATAGAGAGAATTACATAATCTCCTTACTAACTTCATTAATTACATATATCCCCAACCCAAAATCAAAATTACATATATCCCCTTCCTAATAAAATTAACATAATGACATATTTACCCTTTTAAAATCAAGAATGGAGAAGTGATATTATTTGACGTGTCTTGTTAGATAGTCGCCCTCTTTTCATTCAACCAGTGATTCATCCGAGCTTCTGATTGTCCCTCTCCATTCCATTCAATCGGCGCTTCTTATAGGTCAGCGGAGATTCTAGGTCAGGGGTGCTTGCTTAAATACAAGTCCGTGTGTTAGTTGCTTGCTTAAATAATCAAGTTCACTTGAATTGGTTCTAATTTTTTCTAAAGATTTCCGCCTTCATATTGTTTTGTTGCTTTGATTTGTGTACATACAAGCTGTGTGCGTCATTATTAATGTTGAGGGTTAGTTTCATATTTATCAATTTCTGTGAAGGTGTGTTGTTCTTGTTTGAATCTTGAGACATATAATGAAAAGGATACGATTGGAAAGAAATTGAAAATGAAGGTGGGATTTAGGCTTTTACATGTAATTGACAGATTGATTTAGGAGTTAAATTAAGAAGGGTAGATAGTTTTTATAAATTATTTATTAAAATAATTCAAAGGGTAAATTTGATATTTTTGTACTAAGGAAGGGGATATATGTAAATTTTAATTTTGGGTTGAGGATATATGTAATTATAAAGTTAGTAAGGGATATGTAATTGTCCCTTAAAAATACAAAGAACACAAATAACTTTTCACCCTTATAAATAAATTATAATGTCATAGATCAATCATACATTCTTCTTTTTATGATTAAACCCCCTTTTCAAGCTATACTACGTTAATAATTGAAACATTATTTCTTTTTTACATGATATGTGATCATCTTTTTCTCTTTGTCCAATTCTATGATTAAAATGACCAAACGGCTCAAATAGTTTTTGTTTCTCTAGTTATGAAATGATATATTTTCACGCACTGCCATCCTAATGTAGTGGTGTCGATTATTATAAATGAATGTAATTGGTGTATTGTCAACAAATTATTAATCATTTTTTTTAATGTGTACATTGTCGCCTTTATAAAATTGAAAGCAGTGGATACCCGATACGTCTTTATAGGTGAAATGATTGATTTAAAACTATAAAAAAAGGAATTGTTGGAATTATGTCGCAAGTGATGCAAGATTTGTAACAATTTGCCACAAACGTTTGTTTTTAAAAACAATGGGTCACAAAATAGTCGCAAGTTATACAAGTTATGCAAGTTTTGTCGAAATTGTGTCGCAAGTGATGCAAGATTTTCAACAGTTTTCCTATAAAGTTATGTTTTGTTTTTATTCTATTCGTAAAAGGCAAATTATTGGATTAAGATAATAAGATTATGCAATATTGTCGTAATTTTGTCACTCCGTCTCCAGATGTCTTAGCAAAAATCAAACAATAAAAATATATTTTGATCGCAAAAAAAGTCGCAAGTAGCAAGATCTGCAACAACTTTGTCACAATAACTATTTTCCTATTTTGTATTTTATTTT